>JAPMOB010250427.1:5116-16243 GCA_029875015.1 Lepomis gibbosus | reverse complement strand
GCCCTCTGCACACAACGCTCTGAAGCCTCGGTGACGTACGGACAATCTCAACACTGATAGGCTATCGCGACTCAGCGTTGTGCGACTTTTTCGCTTGAGTTGAAAATATTCAACTCACGCGAATTCCATCGCGTTCCCTTCGCGTCGCCTGCCCCGCCCCCTTCGCGTCGCTTCGCGCCGCCCGACTGGAAATCGCGGCTCTACGCGTCTTTGCATTGACTTTGTATGTAAACTCACCGCCCCAAACGCTCGATTCGCGTTTGGTGTGAAAGCACCATAAGATAGAACGTTCAAAACAATTATCGTCTTTCCGCGGAGTAAAATTAAGTAATCTTTTTTAGTCCCTTTTCCTCCACACCATAAATACCATGACTCAAATTAATTAAATGAAGCATTTATTGATCATTTGATATATTGTTAGTGAGGAAAATTATATTGAAATAATTATCATTATTGTTTACTGCCAAGCCCTAATAGAAGCTTTAGCATTTGTTATGTTTTTTCTCCATTCATTTATTCCAGTGTGTTCTTTAATTGGTCATCGACCGTATAGTCAACAAGAACTGTGGCATTCCTTTAGTGTGTTGAGCTCTCTGTTCTTTCAGTCTCTCTCATCATTTCTGTCATTCTCTCTGCATAAAGTCCCAGTGGGCCTCAGTGCTGTAGATTTTGTGTTTTCCCCGCATATGTGGGTTTCATGAATGTGTGCCGTAGAGGATTCTGATGGCATTTTGTATGAAATCCCTGGTTATTATATCTGGTACAAATAGGGACATCCCTGCTACTGTATATTTGTATTTCTGTCACATTGCTTTGCGGTTGCCACAGTCTGTTGTCAGGTTTTTAATTTGTTTTTGTATTTTGGAAGACATAGAAAGGCAGCTGTGTGCATCGCACATCCCATCCTATTTACATTCCAGTTGCAGAATAACAGATACTATAAATGAAAAACTGAAAGCATCCATACGAAAACTTTATTAAGTATATTAAAACTACCAAAACATTATTTGACTAAAAAGACAATGGTGATGGTAGGGCTGACCAGAATGTAATTTCTACTTATTATCTACTACTAACAGTTTTGATAGTAATAAACAGTGAATAATTAAAGCTTTGCCGTTGCAGAGGGGGACTAGCTTTAGTGTTACTGCGATTGTTTAAACGTCTTTTGATAAGCAGGCTGTCACTTCACGAGCTACAGCTACAGCAGGAATAACATGAGTGAGGGGGAATTGGATAAGGGAGAGATAATGACACTCATGAGTGTGTAAGTCACTGTATGTGTGTGCATGCGAGAGAAAAAGAGAGATTCATAGCTGTAGGCTAACTAAAACAGCAAGTTATTATTACCAAAACTTTGTTTTTAACTTTGTTTTGTGTATGCTAGTAGACCCAAGTACAGGACTAAGAGAGGGAGGAGTTAGATAAAAGAGGAATAATTATTGCAGAGTTGAAGGGATCGGATTAAGTCAAGCCAGGGAAGAGCGAGATTGATTAAAGATTAGGGAAACTGAGTTGGTCGCTGCTGTGCAGAGGAGGGGGGAAACTGTAGAATGTGACTGTCCAGACCAGAATACGGGAATAGTTTAGCTGGGCGGGGGAACAGCAATAGCAGATGGGATGAGCGCTATTTCCGGCAACGTTAGCTGGACTAAAACAACACATTATTATGCAAAAATTGCTTTTAAATTGCTTTTAAATTATAGCCTACTAAATGTTCTTCTTCTAATAGAATTATTTAAATGTGTTCATTATGTTGTTGGCTGGTCCAGCCCTAAATGATGGTCAAGTGATCAACAACAATTGCAATACATTATGACCCTCCAGAGGGCTACACCACAACCGTGCATCCCCAAATTAAGAACTGGTAGGGCTGCACGATATTGGAAAAACTGACATTGCGATTTTTTTTCCTGTGATATATATACATTGCAATATGAAAAATACAGCAAATTTCAACTGAAACACAGTGGGTTATTCATGTAAAGACAAACAAAAGATACTCAGAGACCTGTCATGCATGAGGCTTCTTCAGTTCTGACTGTTTGACAGGGAGTCCCAGCTATTTAACCTCTAATGAGGTTGTTATCTGCTGGATACAGCTTGGTTTGTTAGTGCTGCTGGCTGTTGTGGTCAGAAGCGTTGCCTGAGGCCAAGACTGAATGGTCATCATTGGCATTGTCACATTAGTCTTTGAGCTAGAGTTCAAGTCAAGTCATTTGTGGTTACAATTAATGTTTTATATAACACTGCATTGCTATAAGGAATTCTCTAACTGTAACCTGTTTTTCACAAAAAAAACTCTTAAGTTATTGTTGTAAAAATCTTTCATATTTCAAACGGTTTTAATATTCATTTTCCACCGTATCAATCCTGAAATGAATAAACAACAATTTATTGACTTTCCCAGGGCACAAAACAGCCATGTCAATAGTAATTATATTTAATAAGTGAATGTTCCTCTCAGAAACTTTTGGTAAACACAGAGACAGTTTTCTTGGATGGTGCACTTAATAAGTTGGGAGCATTTGAGCATTAAAGACTTAATTTTGTGCATTCTGGTAAAAATTTCTGAAATAATTTATGGTGGGAATGTTTTTATTAATGTGAAGGGAAACAAAATTCAGGTGGAAGGTGACAATTCAAAATATAGAAATATATATCAGAATATAATGCAGTAAGGCTCTCAGGTATTCTTTATTGCTTTATAGTTTCTTCTGTAGATCAACTCAGACCTACTAAATATTATCCCTGCTGAGTAAATACGCATGATTTAGTCTTCCCTCCTTTGGGTGACTGTTGTATGGGGAAGAAACCTCTTTAAATGTGACTGTGGCACCTCTTCAACTCAATGATACATTAATTCATTTTAATCTAGTTGTTAACTCCTGGACTTTAATAGGCTAGTAAAAGCCTAAGCAACACTGTGATCAGGCAAAGATCTCACCACAAATCCACACATGTTGACTTCAGCAGCTCAGATAAAGTTCAGCTCACAGTCTCAAACAGAGCAAGTCAGGGCTTCAGTTTTTACAGTTACATTTTTTTAATTGCAACTACATGACACGTTACCTTGGGCACAAACTCAATGCGATTTACAGGGCGAGGTGGGTCCACCTGAAAAATGTCATGGCACTAGCTGGCAGTGTTGGGAACTTTTTGCTGTGACCCAGTAATACAACGCGTTACTAAATAAAAACGATAATATTAAACCCGTTACAATCTCAGTAACCCAAAATTAAAAACCCAAAATTAAGTGGTGTTTTTTAATAATTCACCAACACCGAGAAACATTTCAGCACTAGAATGAATTACTTTCATGATCAGAGAGGATGCTGTCAGTTCATCCTGACCGATCCTGTCAGAGTGTCGGCAGATTCAAATAATCAGTGACGCTATGCTAGCTTAATCGCCTTCTCCCAAACGAGGGACAGAAACACTCAAACCGGGTCAGACCGTTTGTTGCCTTTACTTTAAAGTCAGCCATAGACGGAGTGGATGTGCTAAGAGAAAATTCAATTAAATACAATTAAAATGCTTCCACACTGTTAACATGTCAACCAAATTGTTCAGCAAAATTTATTTGGTCTTTTGACTTATTAGGCCGAACACCAAACCTTCTTGGTGGACTGGGTGGACCAGTATCTTAGTGTGTTGCTGGGTTTAAAAACACAGGGATGTGGTGTTTGCTGAAAATCCTCTTGAGTTTCTCTGATACTCAGTATGGAATCAAGATTACTCTTCTTTTCCTCATCACCTGTAGTGTTGGTGTTGCTCTAGGATTGTGTGATGTTCACAAAGGTAGAGTTTAGATATCTACAAGCTTTGATTGCATCTTTAAGGTGTTTAAGATCCTTCTCTTGGGCATGTTCCAAAGCACTGGTCTGTGTGTAGGTTTCCTATATACTCCAAGGTGGAGGCTCCTGTTCTCGTCAATGTGTATGGCACAGTCCAAGAAGGACAAACTGTTGCTGACATCCTCTTGTGTGGACTTGATATTACTTTCCAGTGAGTTTATGTGTTCTGTGATGGCTTGCACTTCTTGGGTTTAAATTTTGACCCATGTGTCTCTACATACCTCAACCAGTGGCTCGGTGCTGTTCCTCTGAAGGAGTTCAGGGCTCTGCTTTCTACTTCTTTCATGTAGATGTTGGCCACAATAGGACTTTGTACTTTGTATAATTAAGCGCCAAGTTGCATCACATATTTCAGAAAAATCTTTGCCAGTCATAATTACTTACAAGTCAAAATAAAAAATGACTCCACTATCAAGTTGGAAATGTCAAATGTTGGAGGCTGACCATTTTCATTTTGAATCTTCAATCCCACAACTTAATGGAGTGCAATATTAAATCACAGCATGTCCCTTTCAAATAACATAATAAGTAAAAAGTAATAATTGTTTTTGTACAGTAAGGTTCCTTTTTTATTTGTTGCCCATGTCAATCAAATAAGCGTTGTGTTTATTCCTTTTTTATCAGAACTGTGTGTGTGTGTGTGTGTGTGTGTGTGTGTGTGTGTGTGTGTGTGTGTGTGTTTGGAGACCCTCCCTGATCAGTGTGAGCCAGCCTGCCCTCCTTTCCTTTCAAGCCACAAATCCCAGGAGAATTTGCTCTGCAACTTCTCTTTTGACATCTCTCTTTCAGTCTTGCCCTCCCTCTCTCCCCTCTGTGTGTGTCTGGGTGTGTGTGCTCTAACACTTATTACATCTATCCTCAGAATTTGAATATATATGTTTGTGTGCTTGTGTTGACCTCACTTCTGAATTTTTTACTGTATGTGTGAGTATATTTTAAGGCATCAAAGTGAGTTAGATGCTCTCACACTCATACTTTTGACACACTTTGCTTGCGTAGTGACATCCTGACAATATTTGATTGGATGGGATTAGATTTTGGCTACTATATGCACCAAATCATTTATTATTCCACTAAGGAAACACACCTACTCAGACACACCTCCCAGTCATCAGCTGGTGTGTTTCCAGCTCTGCGTTCAGGGCTCAGTGGGTGCTGAAGTTAGGAACTGATTTATAGCAGGAGAAATGAGGAGGAGTGTATCAATGTATGGTGATCACAGCTGAGGAAGGTTAGTGATGTAGGACAAAAGCTCAACAACGTTTTTTCATTGAGGGAACCTTGAATGCCAACATGTACTGTGACTAGGGCTGGGTATCGAGTTCAATACTTTTTAGGCAGCGACCGAGTTGACCGAATTGCTTCAATACCACCGAGTATCAAAAAATGCCTTGTCTTTCGGTACCAAAGTTTGATACCTAAAGGTTCTGGTTAACGCCAATGAGCCAATAAGCATGCAGCATTCTTGATGTGCCCACATCTAAAAGTGATTGTAATTGGCTGTGGTGATGTAAACAGTAGCTCACGCCGGTTACGCACAGAGACGTGGCTCGTGGATGTAAAAGACATGGAGAAAATCAAAAGTGCGGCTTGATGCAACAGCACGTGATGCAATATTTGCGTAAGATAATTGCTGCCAAGAGACGACACGACAAACCTGGTGAAGCCTTTGACTGTGCGTGGAATAAACTTAAGAGCAGAAAGTCGCTCCGTCTTTGCTGCAACAAGACAGAGCCGGTGCAGTCATCGTCTCGGCGCCCTACTGCCACGAGCCTGCTTCAACACGCCCTCCGTACGAGCAGCGTTGGGCAGTAGCTTCGCTACAAGTAGCGCCGTTACTAGTTTAATGACATTTCTCAGTACATTGGTGGCAGCGTCGCTGTTTTCTGAATCAAATCAAAGCTCTTTTATTGACCGAGTAGCGCAGTAGCTTCCACACACGCTACATTTTGTGTTTCTTAAGGATCAGTAGGCCTAAGTGACGCCACCGCCACACACGGACCTGTATTTGCAGCCGGTGGAAGCGCTTCCCTGTGATAGTGACATCACATACCGATATTTGGGCTGATGTCTGCGACTTTGCTAAAGTGGATTAAAGAGTTTACTTTCTATTGTGATAGTTGTCGCCTGGCCACCTCTTCCTTTAGTCAGGAGGAAACTTTGATATGTAGTGGCAGAAACTTGTTTCCATGAGATGAGATGAGAGATTTCTCTCTCTTTCTCTCAGGACTGTTGCCATGAATGTTTAGGTTGCAATGGTGCCAGAGCAAAAATTTACATATAAACAATAAAAAATATATAATTAATATCGAAATCGAAAATCTTTGAACGATACCCAGCCCTAACTGTGAAATACTGAAGCAGAGCATGTTCCCCTCCCTTCAGAGACTGGGCTGCAGGGCAGTATTCCAACATGATAACGACCCCAAATGCACCTCCAAGATGACCACTGCCTTGCTAAAGAAGCTGAGGGTAAAGGTGATGGACTGGCCAAGCATGCAAAGCACAGCAAATTTATACTGTTGTACAAGCTGTACACTCACTACTTTACAAAGTGTCATTTCTTCAGTGTTGTCAGATGAAAAGATATAATCAGATATTTACAAAAATGTGAGGGATGTACTCACTTTTGTGAGATACTGTATCTGAGGCTGATATAAAGGGAAAATGAATAAACTGATTCACTGGGCTGCAACTACTTCCTCTTTGATGTAACAATGCACATATAAAACACAGCAGCTTGGATTAAAATATTTCACTGTGAACATCGAATACCTTCTCCGAGAATTTGGAACAAGCAGATAGAGTAGAAGAGACATAAAGGGAATAAGAGGATTTGTGAGGTTCTTGGTTAGAATCTGACTTTACTGACTCTGACGTGCAGCTGACCGCTGACCTCTGTAACGGGACTGGCAACAAACAGGGCCTGGCTTGTGGAGTTGTCATTTAGCCTGAGGCACGTGGAGATGAATGAGGAGGAGAGCATCTGCAGCAAAGCATAGCTGCTGCAGCCTCATGCTACTCCAGCTCCAAGACACACAGATGGATGAATAAAAAATGAACAACAAATGAAAACAGAAAAGGACTGAGAAATGAAATGAAAAGAGTATAACCTGGAAGTGACGCTGAAAAGAGAGGAGGGGCAATGTCGCATCAGACCACTGCGGCTGTCTTTGCCTATTTCTCTCTTCCGCTTTCAGTGTGTGTGTGCAAGTCTCTTTGTCTTTGTCTCTTGTGTGTGTGTGTGTGTGTTTGTGTGTGTGCGTGTGTGTCTGTGGTTTAGCTTGGCAGCCACTCAGTGCTTAGGGAAATTATGAAATAAACAGTGAAAGTAACATGAACATGGCCTTGTTATTCTCCGCCCACCAGAAATCACTGCTTCATGCATCCACTGCAGCAGCAGCTGAGTCTGAGCTCAGTGATGCTCAGAAAGACAATAAAGCTCTGAAGAAAGGTAATGCTTCTTGATATTAATATGTGAAAGCACTTAACAGAATTTATGCTGGGAGCATAAATGTTTTTTTATAACACTAGTATGCAACACCATAACCATGATAATAACATTGATTGAAGTGCACATTAATGTGATGCTAAATGTTTATTAAACACAATTCACTGGACAAAAATAACTACAGCTTACATAACATTATTGCAGATTTATGCTTATTCACTGTAAAAAGACACAAAAGCATGATCCTGGTATTTTTTAGAATCAGTATTGGATCATTCAGTAGACTCAACTGTGGTGAATCAGAACATCTTTGTGCTGTTGTTGTTGTTTTACCCAGTCCTAATGTGAGTTATTGCATATACGGATGACTTAGTATATGTGCAAGAATAATTTAGGAGGAGGCAAGGATTTGTCATGTTCATTTAGGGCTTATGTAAACTAAGTAAATGAAATACCATACATTTAAAGTTACTTCTTCACAAAAATAATGAAAATATTATATTGTCCTTGCAACATTGCTCACAATGAACAACACAACACACCTGGAACATTAAAAGGGAGCAATTTTAAACTGCTCACTGCTCATCTCTGCTGCAGGCTGCTGGCTACATTGGCTGCTACTAGCATAACAGCAAAGTTGCATTGTGGGTAATGTAGTAATGTAGGTGCCAGGTAGTAAATGTAAATGCTCCGTACTTGTATAGCGCCTTTCTAGTCTTTTTGACTACTCAAAGCACTTTTACACTACTTCTGCATTCACACACACATTCACTCACTGAGCCTAAGTGCTCAAACGGAACTAACATTCACACACACATACACTGGCGGAACAGCCACCAGGGGGTTCAGTGTCTTGCCCAAAGACACTTCGACACGCAGCCTGGGGGAGCCGGGGATTGAACCGCCGACCTTCCAATTAACGGCCAACCCGCTCTACCTCCTGAGCCACAACCGCCCCCAGTGAACAGTGCCTGGACTAAAAAAGGCAATTTCTCTGATTCTGCTGCATTGATTTAATTTTTTTTAACTGCCTACCTTGAGTCCGACAGCGTTATAGGAGTGCAATACTTAATTGTTAGGGTACTCTTTTAAAGGGATAGTTGTCATCAGTGTAAACAGCACAGCAAAATCATTATCAGAGATGCTAATTGTGTCTGTGTGCTGCTTACTGCTGAGCAGATTGTGCATGGTGCTTTATCAGAACCTTTTCACTGAAAACAGCTGCTGCTGGTGAGAGCTGTTAGACTGAACCCAACAACCAGCTGCAGGAGGCTAAAAGGCTCTGTAAAGCAGAGGGGAACTGCAGAATTGGTGATAGTTCTCTGTAGATACATCACTGAGTGATATCTGTCATTAACTGTAGTCATTTCCACATTTTTATTACACCTTCCATCTTGTTAAGATATGATATGCATTTTACCAGCATATGGGCAGTGTTAAATGCTGTGGAAGTAGTGTGTTAAAGTTTGTGTGTTTGAGCATCTGTATGTGTGAGATAGATTTGATCAAACTCAAACAGGGAATCTCTAAAGGGATACCATTTACATAGATATAGACTTGCACAACTGCATGTCTTTGCAGAAATAATGCAGGTTCTGTAAAACTAGTGGGCAAGACTGCAGCATGCAGGGACACATTCATGAGCACAGAACGGGTTTCGGCAGTTTATATCTGACTTTAAACAGATTGTTCACAAAATGTGGCCTCACAAAGCCATACTACATTTAACAAGTTAATATTTTGCTTTCAGTCTGTTACATATCCATGGCCAACAAAAGAGCCTTATCTCAGAACAATCAGTGAACTTCAGGGAGTGATTTGATGATAATTCAATGATCTCATCCTCTTCAAATGCCTAAACCGACTGAGCAGCTATTTAAAATGGACATTTCAAATCTACATTGAAGCAGGATTCTGTAACTGCATGGCCCATGTCTCATCTCACATTTATTAGAAACCAATTTTGATAATGTATTTAAACACGGAAAGACACTAAAAGTTGGTCTAGATTCTTCATAGAATATTGGGAAAAGTTTTTATATATCTGAATTATACATCCTTCATTTTAATATTCTAATATTTTGGGTGGGATATTTACAAGAGAGCAGTTAGAGCAATCTTCTGTGGTGAAAGTATCATAAGATGCAAAGGGAGATCGTGGAGAGGAAATGAAGAGAATTAAGAAGCAAAAGGAGGGAAAGGAGAAGACAGAGGTGAAGCGACGTGTCACACATTGCAGATGTTTCCATTCTAACAAGCAGTGCTGACAACTCTGTGACAGTGAGGACATGTGCGTGTCTGTTAGTGTGTGCATTATTACAGTTATTACTAGCTCTGCAAAATCATGAGTATAGTGTTTTTTTTGGGACAGAGAGTTCCTAAGTGGGTCGTTGGCTGGGTGGGGCAGATCTACCCATGGATAGTTTCCTGTGCAATCTAAATACACAAATTACCACACAAATCTGCACACCATACCATACTCCAACAGTGCATTAAAGAGTGCTGAGTGAATTCATGTGACCTTTGGCCTCTGACAGCTTGTGGTTGTGGTCATGTGTTTGGATCTTTTTCATAATAAAACAAATTATATTTCATGCAAGGATAATTAACATGAGTATTATAAATACTGTAGCTTCACTGTTAAACAGTAAACAGTAACTCAGATTAGATTATCTGATGCTGGAACCAAGCCTGATGGAAAACTGGGCTGCTACAGAAGCAAAGGAGCAACAGATGAGGACACTGAAGGTTAGCATGTTGTACATACAGTATCTCACAAAAGTGAGTACACCCTCACATTTTTGTAAATGTTTGATTATATCTTTTCATGTGACAACACTGAAAAAATTACACTTTGCTACAATGTAAATTAGTGAGTGTACAGTTTGCATAACCCCCTCAAAATAACAGATCACACAGCCATCAAAGTCTAAACCGCTGGCAACAAAAGGACAGAACAGGTTTACATGCTTTCATTTTCAAAAAACAACATTTACCAGCCAATCAGAAGCAGAGTAGGGTGGGTCAGTGAGAGGTCAGTGACCTCTGTCTCTACATCACAGTAACAACTTTATGTCCATTGAGAGTCTGGAGGGTAGCTAGTGTTTGGAAGGAGATGCAGCAGGCGGACGTCTTGTCACTGTGTACTGTAGCTCAGTGTGTTGTTCCACCGGTGTTTTTGATGGCATGCCTGACTAGCCAATAGGCGAGTGTGATAACACATGTTACCTTATGATGTAACATGGTAACTCAAAAAAAACTGGCTGGACTACAAACAAGAAGTTTTCAGGGAGTTCACAGCAGTGCTTTTTCTGTGGGAGACTCCCTTTGGGCTGGACTTTGGGCTTCACTTTGCAAACCTATTACATGCACAAAAAGAGAATTAACACAATAAAGTAAAGAGAAAAGGCCAAAAAGCATAATATGATCCCTTAAAACGCTTAAAATAAGCAGTGATATACTTGTCTTGTGTTTAAGTAGTTCTTTCCCCAGGGAAGATATAGTTAAATGTCTGTTAATTAGTTTGTATCTGTATGACAGCAGGATATCTCAAAAAGTGCATTACAAATAAATTTACTGGACTGATGCCTTGAGCCAAAGAAAAGTCGATAAGATTTTGTTGGTGATCCAGATCTGAGAGTTCCACTATTAAACAATTATTGATTGGCACCTAACTGTGAAACTAATGGAGACAGAGGCTTAATTCTAATTCCTAAGGGAATGCTGCTTAGTCAAGAAATCAATTTATCTTCAAATTGAAGCTAAGGAATTATGTGTTCAAGTGGAAAGGTAAATTGGAGAATTGTGTGTGTGTGTGTG
>JAPMOB010250426.1:0-30049 GCA_029875015.1 Lepomis gibbosus | reverse complement strand
TCTTTTTCCAGATCTCCATTACTGAATCTCATCTCTCTGTATCAACATCAAACCCCTGATCTGGTACAAACGTTCAAAGACTTTAACAGTTTGTTTCCAACTTCCTTGTCATCATCTCATTCCTCTACTCTCTGTTTACTCTGGGATTTGCGTTAGAAAATACATTTTGGGATGGCTAATCCTAGCACATTTGATTTCTGCGGCAGGGTGATGGCTTCCAGCTGCACTCTGCGGCATATTTGTGTGAAGAGCGATCTTCGAAAACAAGTTTTGTCGGTGGTATAAATCAGTCCGTTAATGCTGTGCTGGCTCGGCGCACAGTCTCTCTGCTTACATGGTGGCCCTCTGTGTGCGTGTCGGTGCGTATGCCTGAGTCTGTGTGTGTTTGGCAAAACTGGGTGATGATGTTTTTACACCACAATCAAGCCCATTTGCAAACCTTTAAATCAAATACCCTCAAGTGCCAGCACAGCATGTTGCAAATTTGAATATACAGCATACTCTTTTTTTTAAAACTTGCTTTTGTTCTTTGTATTTTGATAGTATTGATCATATTTCGTGTAATTCTCAACACTAGGCTGTGATAGCAGCTGTATGCCAGCCCAGTCCCAGTGTGTGGAGATGGGGTGTGTGTTAACCTGGCACTTTGTTTGGAATCCAAACAGTTCTCTTCATTATCAGCACAATAGTCGATTTAGAAACAGCTAGCACGGCACTGTACAACGGTAAATAAATCCATCTAGCTTGGCAACCTCACAGAAACAGCAAGACTCAGAGAAGTCACTGCTCCAGACAAAGACGTAGTCCGGAACCCAAACCCCTTATAACAAATTTTCATACTTTGTTTTTTTTCTGGTTAAACAAGCAAGATATAGCATGTTACTTAGCCAAAGACTTATCCAGCCCCGTCCCTCAAAGCACTGAGGAGGCTGCCATTATTACATTACATTACATTTATTTCATCCAGATCGACAATTGCTATATCTGTCAGAGGTCAGCGGATGTGTCACAGTTGGAATTGAACCTTGGTCACAACACCACAGCACCCAACGTCCCCTATGACCACTGACAGACCCTACTTTAATTTTATTTTTCATTGTACATTGTGTGTATAGATTTCAATATTTTGTTCTTTCTTTCATTCTACATGCCCCTGTGCTGCTGTTCTAAGTTCTTGTACAGTGGAGTTCTTGTAAAAGCACACAAGTATGTTTCCCGATGCGAAGAGCTATTGCACTTCATTTAATACATATAAAAGCAATATGTCTCTCTTTTGTGTGGCACATCAGTCAGTTATGAATTACAGGAGAAAAAAACTGCTGGAGGAGCAGGTTGACCAAGCCAAAAGAGTGGCTTTGGTGGATAACAAGAGGCATAAAACCTTTTCTTATCTATAAAACATACACTCATCGTTATCCAGCTGTTGAAGAAACAAGTGGATGATGACATCAATGCTGATAAACAGTGAGAATAAAATATTTTAACAAAAGTAAGACTTGGCAGCTGTTCTGCCACCGGTTTAGCCATTTGGATGCACAAGTACTATTGGTATGATTCTAGTCACTTTTGGATGTATCCAATCCCATATCTGTTTGTCTTAAAATACAATAGAATCAATACAGCTAAATGAACCGCGTTTGACTGTGGCAGCACTTAAAATTAATTTTGCAAATGTTAAACGTATATCATGACCGACTTGTTGGATGGCATTAGTATGCACAGTGGTTTGTTTTTCGGGTCACTCATCGTATTTCTTTTTAATGCTAATTTCTTCAGAAAAAATATTTTGTGAAATGTGTTCTTGATAATGAGCTGACTTCCTTGGAACTCACTTTGTCTCATTGTTGCAAGACTTCTCCCTGTAATTTGGGCAAAGTGCTCTCAAAGTTTTTCGAGGAGCAACTTTCCCTTTACCTCCCGCTATTAGGCGAAGTGAAAGGTATATTAACAGTGTGCTTTAAACACTCTTGACCCCTTATGTCCCCACTGAATTGGCTCGGCGTAGACCTCTAATTGCTTCTCACCAACAATGACGGCGTCCTTCGGCTGAGGGGGCTTGTTTATTTTAGTGAAGTTGAAGTTATTTCCGTGCTCTTTGACTCTCCACAGCCTGCCCTCGGCTTAGTCTGGAAACAAGCTCTCAGTCCATCATTTCTTGTGTTCTGTGATTTGAACATATCTAATAAGTATTTGTTTTGCAGTTACCTTGACAGTATTGTGTAGCACAGTCCTAATGATATGTATATTTGCATCTATGTGCATTGTGTATTTTGTCTTAATGTCTGTTTGGATTTCTATTTGTAGGTGTGCCCATGCATATTTTGGGCTCAGATTCGAGCATGGCTGCATGAGCACTATGACTAAGATTGCTTTTTAGTTTGTGCATGTTCGTGTTTGTTTGAATGAAGAGGAGCATTTGAAGAGGAGCCATACAGCTTTAGAAGCCAGATGTCAAAGGTCGTTCCACATTAGTGCCGCCGATCAATCGAGGCCTTGCGTAACTCTCCTTCTTCTTTGTCTCTAAAGGAAGTGGATTAGAGGCTGTTTTCTGAGTTGGAACCTAGGATGATTAGTTAGGCCTGTTTAAAATGCATGCAGTCACAGATGCATACAAACATGCACTCAAAACAGGCGGCCTGGATGGGAGAGAATGGACGTTTTGTTTTTAAGATGCTCGTTATTTCAGTTTCTGCCAAATCATCGCAAATGAGATGATGCCATAATGTTCTTTGATGCTGGCACATCAGGCCACTTCCTTTCCTGCCTTCAGGTCAGAGTTGCTGGAAAATCCCTGAAGTAATCAGGAACTTTGAATGTTTTATCAACAAGCAACCAAGAACGTAAGACCTCCAGGTGACGTTTGGTGATCTGCCAAATTTGCTGTTTCAACCAGAATTTGGCTGTTGGCTGGAGCAAGTCATGTTTATTTATGTAGTCACATATCACATACAGTGTGTCACTGGGCATTAGAGGCGTACGACAGCAGTGTTTCCAGACGCAGCTAAAGACCTGTAAAACGATGAGGAAAAAGAAAAGAAAAACTTAAGCACATACGGAAACAAGACTGGGTCTACAGCCATGTGTGAGCCTGTCCTAATGCACAGCAGTGCTTTGAAGTAAATGCTAATCAGCATGCTAATAAGCTGAAAACACCAATGCTATAATTTTGATGTTTAGCATGTACAATGTTTGCCATGTTCACCATCTTAGTTTATTGTGTCAGCATGTAAACATTTGCTAATTAGCACCAACCACAAAGTACAGCTAAAGGAAAATGGGAAATAAAGCTTTGAAGGTATTTGGTCAAAACCCAAAAGTTTGGGCAAATTAAAATTTTGGCCTTTTTATGGCATTAGAAGGAAAGTTAAAGCAGCAATTTCCCTGCAAAACCTCAGCCCACATAGGGCTCTCTCTCCACAGCGAGAGCCTCGCCAGGACCCGTTTTATCAAAGATGCCCCTCCAACGCTTTGCAGCCCAGGGCAGAGCACCCGAGGCTTCAGAGGAAGCTGACAATGTGCAACAGTTATCCCCCACTGTTTGTCATCATGCGTCTTTGTTTTGTTCATGGAGCACAGATTTTTTTTTTTTATTATTATTATTTTTTTTTTTACAGATTATCTGTCTCATGTATTATTTTTCATTCATAATGACAGTTTTAGTAAATATGATGAAAAGTTACTTTAAAAAGAATTCCCCACTGCAGCTTTAGGGGATCACCAAAGTGATCCAATAGTGATACAATTTGTCAAGCAGGGAACATGAATGTGTGTGCCAGATTTCATAACAATCCATCAAGTAGCTATTGAAATATGCCACTCACAAATGTCGTCAACATGATAGCGTTGGAGGAGACGTCAGGGGATCACCAAATTTATTAGGATGCTTCATGAATGTCTGGACCACATTTCATGCCAATCCATACCATCATTGGAGGAAACTTCAAGAAAAAAATTTAAAAAGTATACCAGCTCCCCAGATAGCTTTGATGGTAAACGGCAATGAGCAAGAATGAACAAAATGTGCAACAGTTTATAAATATTTAAATTGATAGGATAGTTTGTTTACTGTAGACAAAAGGCTTCACCTTCCTGATTTCCAATTTATTCTTGTTTCTCAAACACTGTACTTTTAAAGCCTTTACAAACATGTTTGCTAATGTTTGATCATTAGCAAACACGTGACTGATACAGAATTTATATTTGATTTATTTAATAAGAAATGTCATCGTGACCAAAGGAGAACTTAATTTTGGTAACGTTAGCTTTACCTCACGTTAGGGGCCTTTGCCCCCTCATGGTCAAATATACTTTGTTATTGGTACTTTACATCAACTGAACATATACACACGTGTGTGCATACACACAGAAAATGCGAGGAGTTGGAAATTATTAGATATTTGATATATCCAAGTGTATATCTCTTTACAATGTGAGACTGAGCGAGAGCGTCTGTTTCCTCCAGCGCCATCGAAGGGCCTCACCCTCAGCTGGAGTCCTGGCAGCTCGCA
This sequence comes from Lepomis gibbosus, assembly GCA_029875015.1. Lineage (NCBI taxonomy): Eukaryota > Metazoa > Chordata > Actinopteri > Centrarchiformes > Centrarchidae > Lepomis > Lepomis gibbosus. Next base: position 25,541 of record JAPMOB010250426.1, on the reverse strand, counting down.
ATAGATGAACCAAGTGAAGTGCCCATAGATCAGACAGCATGATTACACCATACATCACAGGCTCCCAACCACAGGACTCTATACTAAATGAACCAGCATACTGGACACTTACACACATGTGCAAGCACAGAGATTCACATCTTTGTATTTAAACCCCGGAAGCACATAACTGTCCTGTACTTCTTCACACACAGATTGAATTATGGAAGAAGCCATGTGTCAGCCAGTTTAGATATTTTTAATTTCTGAAAAAAGGTATTCTTGTTATAAGAATGGTTTACCACAAAATTATTACCCCTAAAAGGTCCCCCTCCTCTGTTTTTTTCACTCCCCTCTCTCTTTCTTTCTTTCTCTCCTTAATGTTGAGGTCTGGAGTATTTATTAGAGATTAACTTGTCAGAGAAGGCTTTTTCCACAGCTCACTTTACTACATCCATCATTCATACACATAACAGATAGCATTCCACAATTTATCACTGTGGGCCCATCTCCTCATCAGCATACGATGGGGCTGTGTCTTAATGGGCAGACATCCATGTGTCTGGCTGGCTGGAGAGCACACACACACTCTTACTTTTCCACATATGATCATAATTCACTCAGAGAGACACACACACACCTCGCTCTGGAAGCTTTCAGTCACAGATCATATATAGCCTCTTGTATGCATGTGCGTACACACAAGTTCAGCATGTATAGCAATGTATAGCAATTCTAAGCTACATAGGATGAAACTTGGTCCAGTGAGGAAAACGTGCACAAAGACGTACATATTTTTTGGGGGGCGCGGGGGGAGGGTTGTTGATTAAAAGAATGTAATAACCTGAAACTCTTTAGCCAACGAAAACATACAGAGACAAACACCCACATTGTATATAAATTCAACAGATGCTGACATCAAATGTTTTCAACAGATCTTTCTATAATATAAGCCGTTACCGAAATTATACACTGATGTAGAAAGTATGTGGAATGGATATTTGTATCTTGATTATGGTATTCATTTTGTCTCTTACAAATTCCACTCATAATGGCTCAGAAACCTAGAAATACCATTTTTTTATTATGCCTGACGTATCTGAGTCGTTTGAAGTTCAGTCCATTTGTATTAAAGTAGCTAGAAGCTCCTTTCTGTTCATAGCTATGTTCTTTTCTACTAGCTTACTTTTTTTTTGTTTGCCCATTGATGTGTAAAACCATTTTGAGTCCGTAATGTTCTGTCTCGTTCCTTTTGCCCTATGTCTCTGCATCCCTCAGATATTTCTCTTCTTTCAGTTCTCATACATATGTGTGCCATTTATTAAGACGCCTGCAGCTGTCGTGGGCATAAGTAGGCCAGGCAAACACATGCACACGTACGCAGACATACACATGCGAATACACACATGTGTGCACCGAGTGTGAGCCAGTGAGAAGTAGGGCAGACAAGCAAGGCAGTATTACCGAAGCCCTTGGATCTCAGGAGCAGGCTGTCCCAGAGGAGCATCATGTCATAATAGTCCTGATTGCACAGCATTTAGGAATGCCTGCAGAGTTAACCTCTCAATGATGAGGGGTCGCCAGTGATGTCACCGCCACCCGCTAAGATGCCCCCCCTTCCCCGCACCCCCAAAACAATCGCACATACACATCCTTACATTCATTCCCCTCCATTGCCATCTCTGTATGGTGTGGGATAATTGTCTACAAATGCTCTTTGGTGGCAATTAGACATGCAAGATTTACTCTCAAGCCAACCACTTCCCACTGAATATTTGTGATGCTTCAGTTCACTTGTCTTTTGTGCTTTGACTGATCTTTTCCTGTGTTTACTTTTGGGGGGTAACTCGGTGTGCATACCTTTGCTCTCTTCCAGGTGCAGTACAGTGACGCGCAGAGTGGTAAGGATTATGTGACCTATCTGACCCTCTCCCCTGTGCAAATGACTTTCCACGGCACCGGGAGCACCCTCCAAGCCAGCCATGACCAGGTTTGTGTGTGTGTGTGTGTGTGTGTGTGTACATATATATTCATATGACAGGAGGGTGAGTGTCATAACTGTTAAATATACTGTCGCTAGTAGAAAAAGGTGCATAAATATATCAAATATTATAGATTGAAAAGGACATCACAACGTGAGGTTACAGTGGAGCGAGTTTTGTATCAGTGCCAATCTGAAAATCACCAGATGTACAGACATCAGAATTTTGAGTGGCAGCTGCATAAAAAGGGTTGCAAACACTTCATACAATTTGGAGTTAATACATCTATGATGCACGCAGTTTTTTAGTTGATTAAGTAGAGGCCAACCACTACTGGGGTTTTGAGGCCAATACTCATATTATTATTTAAGAATAATTTAAAAATCCAATATCAGTATACTGTCCAGTATAATAATGTAATAATGGGCAATAAACAGTAAACAATAAATAGCGATGGCTGTATGTCTGTGACAACCGCTAATGGCTGGTAATGTCAGCCGGGCTCTACTGTTTAGGTTCTACTTATTCTGGTTCAGTGAAGTGTAGCGTATAGTATAGTAAATAGGGCGTATAGTGAGAAGACTTTGGCAGGAGTGTCATCCTCTAATTAACAGAGAAGCCTTAGCCTCTGTGGCTTTATTATTAATCATTCAAGCATCAGAACCACCTGTGATAACATTCACTCATTATGTTTCTCCTTGACAAGCCTCTTCCACCCACACACAGCCACCAGTTCTCTACGATTTTCTTAATCTCTCAAAGTAATCCCCATCCTGAAATCTGCAAGAGTACCTCCACAACTTGTGGCGTACCCCTCTTTCTCTCTCCCTCCTGCTCTAGTTTTCTCACTCACTCTCTCTCGCGTACTCCCCATATTCAGAAGGAGGTTCTTTGTCTTGTGTTGCCCAAGCAGAAAACCAGTTGCTTGCATTCTATCATCTAAACATAGGACGCCCCTTTATTCAGCAGTCTTCAAAGCTTTAATAAAGGGCCAGGCCGGCCCTGAATGGGACAGCTGACAGGGGGTTAGTGCCGCCACCGCTAACTGAGAGCCAAGCCAATATAGGCCAGGCAGGTCTGCGTCCTCTGGACCTGTTGTTGCCAGGAGCACTGGGGCATGACCGACTGTTAGGGAAGGCCTTTCTTTTTCTCTTCTCAGTACAGTGAGAAGTACGACCACAAAGGGAGCACTTAACAATAAGAGGTCATCCTCAGCAGCCCCCCAAAACCCTAACACTTGCTGAACAAAGTAGGGCTGAAGGCGTTACACATTTGATCAATGATGGTGCACGTACACTGGCTGCTGTGAGGAGGGGCCTGTTGTTGACACATCCGTAAGGCCCATTGATTTACCTGTAAGTCAACAGTATAGGTTCCCTCATGTACTCCAGAATGTCAGGCATCCTATTAAGACCAATTAAGAGTTCTGAAGATTCACGTGTTCCCTGTGGCCGTGACACTCGTGCACACACACACACTAACCTTACACTTTCATCTGTGTAATTAGACATTGTAAATCTAATGAGATGGAGCAGGGGATCTCTTGGCTAAGATGTGATAAAATTTTTCCTGGAGCACGTGTCTGTTGCTATAAACACACAACCTGCACAGTAATGTGTGATGACTCCGGTGTGTTTTATTATGCATTCTCTGGGGATTTCCTGCTGTGTTATCTGCGCTGTCATGAAGTTTTATATCAGGTAGACCACGGCAGGTGATAAAGATCAACAGCCAGAGGAAATCCTTTCCACACTACTCGGCCCATGATATGGGCAGCAGTTATGCATGAATGGCTGAGGAAATTACAATTGGTAAAAACAGCAATTGATGAAAGTTAAGCAATATCTGGATTAATTTATTACTGTACAGTTTTGTTCATTGATGACATGTGTGTTACTGATTATTTTAATAGTATGATTGTGTTTTCTTGTGGGTTTGTCTTTATTTGGCAACACAAGCAAGTCTTTACCAAATATAAATAGTTTTAGTAGGAGCTGAAGAACAATAACAGTAGTAAAAATGGTTTATTAAAAAAATACTTTAAGGGACCATCTGCAGTTTGTGGCCAAAACTTTGTTCTTTTGGTTTAAAACTCCTCCCACCCCTGAGTTCTCCCCTCTCTTTCTCTGCCCCAGGATGGTTTACACTCACTATTTGTTCCATTGTCCATTATTAAGTTTGCGTTCTAGTTCTGGTGTACGATGTGTTAACATCCACTGTTCTGCTCCCAGCCGGAGGAAGCCTACCTGATTATCATACCACTTTCTATCCCCACAGTTCCTGTAAATTAAAAAAGTTAAGAAATTTCTTAGCTATGATTATATTAGTTGCCATATGTTACTATTTACAAATAAAAAGTCACAGTAGAATAACACACCGTAGCATAACATTCAAAAATAATTGTGTTAAAAATAACTGCCAGTTGTTCGTAAATTGGAAATGTTTTTTAAATCTTTTTGTTTCACATGCATGCGTCAAGAAATATGTGTTTCAGAGTTCTGAATGAGCTGGAAATATGTGATTATGCTAACCTAGCTAACTGATACTATTTAGAAATATAGTCTGATATTATTAGCATAATGTTCGGTAATTTGAGGTGTATTGTGTTGTTTTTGTAATTTACATCATGCCAGATATGCCAACCATATTTAATGTTACCTCTTTTACTCTTCACTTTAAGTGCATCACATTTTAGCATACTAACGTTATTTTCGTCAGTTGGTTCAGTTAGCTTCGCAACAGATACACCTGGCAGTTTTTAATGAGAAAATATATAACAGTGTATCCCTACGTAAGACGTATTTTGTGTGGTGTAACCCATTTTAATTCGGTCATGTGTAAATTTCCACTTAGTGAAATCTGTAATAGGTAGGCAAAGTTTAAATTTAGGAAGAGCTAATGCAGGTACACCAAGTCGTGTTCCCAGTTAACGTTTTCAGCCGTGTGTCGTTTTGTGTACATTTTTGTCCAAAGAGTTTGGACATAAATGGAGTTTGTGCATCTTTAACATGCTGGATCAGATGTGAATAGTGAAAGACGATTAATTACCTATTAAAAGTAGAGAGGTGGTGATCATAGAGTAAAAACCTTGGTATAGACTTCTGTTGGATAGTAAACATGAATGATCGTGAGCAGAGGTGTTGTCAGTGTAATTTTTACAATGGTCTGCTCTTTATCAACAAAAGCAGACACACACACAGGAGCACCTACGCATAACACACATGCGCCATGGTGCTGTATTCCATGGCCTTGTGTAGACATTCCTGGATGGCCTGTATGTGTGAGAGATATACAGCTGAGTGCTCTTTCTGACGATGCCATCTGCCAAACACATGTCAGCCCATAGGCTGCTACGCTAGCTGAAGCCTGCCTGGAGCCAAAAATGTTTGTCAGCATGCTCTCCATTTTGGCTCTAAATGATTTTTGTTGATAGCTTCAGCCCTAGGTACTGTATGTTTAACCAATATCCACTTGCAGTTCCATCACACCGCACAATGCCACAGATGTCAGAAGTTTTGAGGGAGCATGCAACTGTCATGCTGACTGCAGGAATGTCCACCAGAGCTGTTGCCCGTGAGTTGAATGTTAATTTCTCTACCATAATTCTTCTCCAAAGGCGTTTCAGAGAATTTGGCAGTACATTCAACCAGCCTCACAACCGCAGACCACATGTAACCACACCAGCCCAGGAACTCCACATCCAGCATCTTCTCCTCCAAGATTGTCTTAGACCAGCCACCCGGACAGCTGCTGCAACAATTGCAGATAACCAGAGAACTTCTGCACAAACTGTCAGAAACCGTCTCAGGGAAGCTCATCTGCATGCTCATCATCCACATCGGGGTCTCGATCTGATTACAACTTCGCACAGACATTGAAGAGGAGTGGACCAACATTCCACAGGCCACGATCAACAACCTGATCAACTCCATGTGAAGGAGATGTTTTGCACTGTGTGGATCAAATGGTGGTCACACCAGATACTGACTGGTTTCCAGACCTCCCCAGACCCCCACAGTACAGTGAAACTGCACATTTTTGAGTGGCCTTTTATTGTGGCCAGCCTAACGCACACCTGTGCAATACCCATGCTGTCTAATCAGCATCTTGATATGCTACACCTCTGAAGTGGTTGGTTTATCTCGGCAAAGAAGAAGTGCTCACTAACACAGATTTTGACAGATTTGTGAACAATATTTGAGAGAAATAGGCCTTTTGTGTACATAGAGAAAGATTTTTGAGTTCACCTCATGATGCGTGGTGGCAGAACCAAAGGTTTTGTGTTTATAATTTTGTTTAGCGTATTTATATATTTATTTTTTCGACAGGACTACATGCTCTTTGGACAAGCTGATTTCTGTGTTTGTTCTGCAGAGCTTAAGTAACTCTCTGGCAGTCTCTCTGTGGCGGCAGTGGGGCACCAGGGGGGCCGAGGCCCACTGAGCTGTGTGTGAGGTGTCGCTGGTCCAACATGAGCGGTCCGCAATCGAAGATGACAGGGTGACTGTTGTCTGCCACCAGACTCTGTGTGTATTTGTGTGTGTGTGTGTGGCGGGGGGGGGTTTGCTTTGCGTGCAGTAATGTGCTCAGCTGTGCCACCCCAGGTCCCAGGGGCCCTGTCTCCCAGATTGTCAGCTGTGGCTGTTTGGGTTTCCTGCAGCAAGAGCACATTTTGGCTGATGTGATATGGCATGTTGAGCATAATGTATCAGGATTAAAATGTGTTTTAGACATGCTTTCGGGTAATGAGGCCTACTTTTTGGATATTTTTTTCTGGATTTATTTCTTGTGAATTGTAACAGGCCAGTCAGGTGTCTTTGGTGTTTAGAACAAGTTTCATGCACTGAAACAGTATTATGATTCATCTTTGTGAAACAAAGCTGGCATTCCCTTACTGTTTGGTCACATGCTCTCATGACTGCTTCTATTATCTTACACCAGATTCATAACACACACAGATAACCGTGCCATCAGTTTACCCAATCCGCCCTACTGCTAAAACTAATTGTGCATCTGACCAAACAAAAAATGAAGGAACCGGGCAGTAGGGGAGTAATAATAAGGACCAGTGGTGATGCGTACATGTATACATATGTTGCACAAATTCCTGCCTTCATTCATTTGGCCAGTTGATAATATATAGATACAAATGAAAGGGAAAAGATTGGAAAGTGTCAGCAAGAGGATAGATTGAACTGAATTATGGTGTGCTGACTGCGGGGACGGTCTTCAGAGATCCCCCATGGAGCTCAGGAGAACAGCAGGAGAGGGAGCTGCAGAGGGGTGGAGGTTGTACAGGCCTTGTGTTTGAAGTTTTCCTTCCCGACTGGGGCACAGACATTACCCAAAGCTGGGCTCCTCTCAGGGGGTCCCGCAGGAGTGTTACCCAACCAGGCAGGCAGCTGTCGGACAGCCTCTCTTCCCTCCTTATCTGTCTTGTCTGTCTCCTCTTTATGTGTCAGTGTTGTGTAAGCAAACACAGCACCTGGACGTATCCTAAATCACTGTATGTAGAGAAAGCAGGGGAGTGGGAGCTGCATTGCTGAAGGTTTTTGATGAATATGGAGCAGACCTTCCCTCTGTGTTGTTTAAACAAATAGCTGTGTCAGCATTTCATTTAGTTGAACAAGGACACATTTCATTAGGACAGCTTAGGAGCTCAAACCTAATGCTTCACTGTTTCCCTTGAACACACACTGTGCATTTGTGTGTGTGTGTGTATCTGAAGGAAAATTGTGATCAAAACATAACGTGCCAAAAGCATGAAAAGACTTGATAAATATTTGGCTAATATAAAGCCACAGCTGAGTGTAATGATCCAAAACTTTGGCTTGCAGCAATGTCCATCTGTTGCTCCTATGAGCTGAGCGGCCCGTCCAAAAGCTCCTCAGCTACATGGCAACAGGTCAAAAGTAGGGATGCACCGATTTGACTTTTTCAGTCCTAATACTTGGGCACTGGGTATGAGCCAATTGCGAGTACTGATCGGATACCAGTGTAAAGTTAATGAGATGTATTCCTCACAAACAAAGAGACTCGGAATCATTATTTTATGTGTAAAGCAACATCAGGTTTGACTTAAACATTCCTTGTTAACTTTGTAAAAGAAATGCTATGTTAGCTCTCCTAGTACAATTGAAAAAACAATGTTCACCCAAGACGTTTTGATCTATGAATAACAGTAAACATTCTTTACAATCTGATATTGATGTCTGACTGGCACAGGTTTGATTTATGTAACTTTGTACACTGCAGGGATTATAAATCAAGAATAAAGTCAGATGAAATAATTTGCAGCAGGAGGCACATGTTCACACTTAAACATAATTAGCTCACATTGAACCACACAGGGGGCCAGTCATAGAGCCCTCCCTACCCAGTCCCTCTTAACACCACCTTTCAAAGGAGCTTGCACCTTGCGTCCAACACCACCTCACCCAGCACTCCCACTGTTGGACCTACCCGACCCCTGCTGCTCCCCTTACCCAACACCACCCTGTTCCCGCTCCTGAAGAGAGGACAAAGTGAGGCATCCACAGAGCGATCCATCACTCCCAGCTGTCTTCCCGCATGCCCTCCTCAGGAAACACCTTTCAGACCAGGAGATTAGAGTGTGACGGGAGAGGAGAGGAGCAGTGAAAGAATGATGGAGGAGAAAGAGCGGGTAAACGACTGAGAGAGAGAGAAGAGGAATTGATTGAGTGAGGATGCGTGAGATTGATGAGAACATTTTTTTAGTTGCACACCAGAGGAAGCAGTGACCAGTGGTGTGAGAATAAACATGAACTTGCCCATTAGGGGACGTGTTGATAGCTTCAAGTGGCCTCTGGGAACATTAGCATGTCTATTAAGGGCTGACATGGTGTGGAAGTGAACACACACGCACACACACACACGCAAACGCTCTGAGTCTGATTTACTTTTCAACATAATATGAAGAATAAGCAACAAAGTAGAAGTAGTTGACAGATGGAAGTGGTCTTATTTTCAGCACAGCACAAGTCTGAATTCAATGTGGTCAGAATAACACAAAGACTGTACCTGTGAACGTAAATACATAAAGGGCTGTTTCACCCAAATTACAGAAAACAAAAACAACAAATTTTTAGTAGTAGCCCGAAAGCTTTGTGACCTCTACCTCTGAAATTGGAGTTTTGTCTGCGGTCATTAAAGCAATGAAAATAAGCAGTTAAAATATATAACAGTAACATCTCTTTACAGAATCATGGAGGATAATCCCTAGAACACGATACTAGCAGTTTTCACAGGGACTATTTCTTTGTTGCCAAGTAGTTCTAATGAAACTGCTTCCACTGTGTGAAAACAGTGAGAGAATTACGTTGTGATTTTAGTCAAGTGACCCTTTAACACCATGCCACAAAGAAGCTGAGCTTGTCTCATGTTACATGAGCAGTATGAATTAACATTGACATTAACAATTATATCTCTTGCGCAGGCAGCATTTACCACCGGTGTGCATGTGACTCATGTTTTGGTAATAAGGATCTGTGCGTTAATTCAGACTGGAATGAAAACTTTTTCGGCGTGTTCAAACTCTACTGCTTACTAATGCTTTGTGTACCATGCTGTACAGTCTGCACTCTATAGCCTTATCAGTGATTCCTTAAAGAAAACAACCCCTTTATGAAGGATGATTAAGCAGGCTCCCCTCATAAGAAACAGTATTTACCCACAAGCGTTGGCTAACCAGATGATAACAGATGATAACTTCTGTTCTGCCCTTCTGAAAACAAAACTGAAATGCCTACGTCTGCGCTCCAGGCTGTTGGCATGTATTTTGGAAAGTATGTGCTAGAAAAATAACTTGATACTTTTTAGTTGTCAGAGATGTGTAAAATTGTCAGACACTCAAATATACGGCAAGCATGAAGGATAGGGTTACCCTACCTGCCAATTTAGATTAAATTCCATAGAGTTTCTGAATTGAGATGTGATACACTTAAAGAGCAGAGAACATCGAGACCATGTCCACAACTGGTGCTGAATCAAGAGTGAATTTAAGTATAATTTATGCAAATGACGAATTGTTCTCCCTCCCTGCTGGTTATTTGGACCTGTCAGACCAAGGTGGCTGCTTAAACACAACCAAAGGTGTTACATTCATTATCACCTCTGTGCTAAGAGGAGAAAGATGTTTTGGCCCTGGCCTCGCAGCCTTCAGTGCTGTTAGGCGCTGCGCGTGAATTCCCACACACACAAATTTGGCGTGGATAAAGGTCTCTAAACCGATCACGTCCCTCTTCACTCATCACCCCCATGGGAGGCGTAAAGCCAGGCTGCTAATTCGCTACCTACTTCTCTTTGTAGCGTCTTAGGCTCATTAACTTAATGTCATTTGAAATTGAGTGATAGTTTGCCTCGCTGAAAAGGTCCCCAAGATAAGGGGCCAGCTATTTAATCTTTTTCCCCTGCTTTGCCATCTCCCAGTGACAACGTGTGAGATATGTCACCTGTGGAGAAAAACACTTTTCCAAAAACCAACACAGCTAGGTTTTCACTCTGCAAAGGTTAACATGTCATCTTTGTTTCATATTCAGCATTGTGCAAACAGTTTCTCCCTATTGTATTTTCCTAATATACAAACTATACTGCAGTAGAGGAATGTTAAGGAGGTTCACGCTTTGCTCCAAAGACATGACAGTACCCTAAACCCTTGTATGAGTGTTCAGCAAATACAAAGTGGATGTGTAAAGTGACCCAATCTCCTGTTCCACAGCTCCCTTGGCCACCATAGTTTCACATGGATAAAACAGAGGATCACAAACCAACACTGATGCTCTCAGTCTTGTCCCACTCTTTGAGAGTTGCCCAATGCATCAAATATATATTGGTCAACAGCTCTGGATTTTAAGAAGCTCTTTAACTTGAAATGTGACACATGTCTTGTGGTTAAGAACTTCTAAGAATTAATCACCATAGAGTGCTCCAAAAGCAAATCAAACACTGACAGTAATTGCACGCACATCTTACAGGCATGAAAATCACACATAACATAGACACACACACACACCCACTGCACAATGACCTGTATTGTTGATTGTAATTATACTCTTTCGTTGCTTTCCCGGCTTACTGAAATCAGATCTCCCAGATGCTTAGATGCTATTTGTTTGTGAAAGTTGTTTTTGATTTCCATCATACACAATCTGATCATGGCACGTCTTTCTGAAAATTACAGGCTATCACTTTGATTTCGCTGACAGGTCCATAGCCGTACAAGACTCCTCCTGCCTGAAGTGATTTATTTAACCCTAACCACAACCATGAGGCATAGAGATGAGCCTTTCTTTCATTGCAAACCCTTACTGTTCACCGGCAGGTAACGACGCTTCCAGTGGTGGGAGTCGAGTCGTTAATGTCCCATGTTAGGATCAGTGCTCTGTCTCTGCGTGCTGAGTTATGGAGATGAGCGTAGCGACTGGGGAATGTTTTTCTGTCTGTCTGAGCACCCTCCACCCACCCCCACCCTCCACAACTACAGCCACCTTCCTCTCATCTGGATGTTAACGCATTCTCAGGCCTCAAACAGCAGACATTTTGAAACACTCAAAACAACAGCCACGTCGGGGGTTAACACCAGTTACGACTAAGGTGTCACACACTCCTGCAGTTTAAGTAAACACTTTGTGTGTGTGTGTGTGTGTGTGTGTGTGTGCGCGCGCGCATGTGGGACACGCGCCTGCCTGTCTGCCTCATAACAGTATTTTCATGATCTTCCAAATCTCCTCTGTAAATTAAGTCTCAAGTTGACAGCTTGTGTTCTGTTTTACATTCAAATCCAGCCCCAATCTTTGCATTTAATGGAGATAAGGAAAGATTAAGCAAACCACACTGTCACTACCTAAATGTGAGAGGAAGAAATCGCAGCTGCAAGTGAAACAGGAGATGCACAACATTTTTTTAAGGATGATTAACTCAACTTTTGCATGTCTGAGCAAAAGGCAATTCTTCTCTCTCCTGTTGTCCATGACAGGCATCACAGGCTTAGAGGCTTGCAATGATTTAGCTAGCGTTTGTCCTGAATATGATCTAGAGATATGACAAATTATACTACTTTGTACTTAAAGTTAATTTAATTGTGAGATCATTTTAAAAGGAATAGTCATAGTGTAAAATGACACATTGAGGTTTTATGGGGAGCTCAACTGTTTCTTAGCCAGGACCAGTGACTTCTTGGATTCGCTTCTGTGTGATTAAACAAACTGAATATTACATATTACACATAAACGTACACATATTAATTAATTAGCTTTAGATGGTGGTAGGCGGCTTTTGTTACTTTTGCGTAGAGCTGCGTGATATGGTAAAAGAATCTTATTGGGATTATTTTTGATTGATATTGTGATATGATCGACGATTAGTGTGAATGATAATTTTTGCATCACGATTTTCATTTTCAGTGAAAAAACTTAAATCTCACTTATCTGACACTTTTTGGGGTCTGCACTAAGTTTGGGCTGATTGACGAGTGGATGGGATCGATGATGGAAGAGATGATCAGCGATTGGGTTTTCATCCGCAGATAAGGCGATTTCAACTAACTCACTATCAGAACTAAGATGACAAAAAAAACAGCCTCTAGAATCTGCACCACACTGCAGTGTTTCCCGTTCATTGATTTATTTGTGATTACACGCCACGCCACAATATCAACACTTATAACCACATGCTAAATACTATTTAATGTGAGTAAAATCTTAATTCATCGCATAGCTGCGCGCAGTGCATAGATTCGCTCAGCACCTCCACTTGATCACTCCCCCTCTCTCTCTCTCTCGTTCACAAACACATTGAAACGGAGCCGTGTGTATATAGAAAAACTAATGCATTCAAGTTAACCCTGACCCATCTATTTTCTTAACACAATACTGTCAGTCTCAGAGACCCACCTTTGAATGAGTTATAAGCAAGCATGTAAGGAGCCTAGCTGATAAGGATACTTATATTAACATTAGCTCACAGCTAGGTTGTCGAGGTTAGCACACTACTAGTCTACATAGACCAGACCCCCCCCTCACCATTCAGATGTGATCGTGGCATCAACTTATAACTCTCAGCAAGAAAAAGAATAAGCATGTTTCCCTATATGCGGAACTATTGGTTTAACATAATAATAATTAATTAGATTATTCTTCAAGGTTCCATTTAAGGATTGCTGATATTCTCCCCACACTGCCCTTTTTCAAAATGATTGCATAGAAATAAGTTTTTTTCTTTTTTTCTTTATTTGGCTCAAGAGTGTATATATGTTACTGGCTTTGATTATATGATCTCAGCATCATTCAGATGATGTGTAGAAAGACTGTATGTGTAGAAAGACTGCATGTTTAACAACAGGATAGAATTCTTTTCAAATCCATATGTAACTCATCTGGCTTTCTTATGAATGCACGGACTAAAGGAAACCACAGAAAGTCATTATGGAAATTATGTTTTGATTGCACTTCTATAGATGCTCTGTAAACTGTACATGTGCAACTGAGGAAGGCATGTTATCTACACTACTTTCACATATGTCCACGTGCACACATTGCATTTGAGTGTAATGACTCTCCCAAAATGGTGTGATTTATTGTGCATGCTTTCAAGTGAGAGGTCTAATGCAGCATAGTTACTAAATAAACATTTGGTTTAGAGGCCCCCTTTCCCTCCGGGACGTCTTCTCTATTCCTAATTTCCTTTTAATTCTCTCTCAACCCAAACTCATTCTCTTTCTTTTGCTCTCTGTCTGTCTTTTTCTCTGTGAGTCTCGCACTCACCCCCGACATGCACATCTCCCTTGTGTCCAGTGAGTAAACGTGGAACCGTGTGAGCCTTCAGGAGGACTTTGAAATGAGACATGGCTGGGACATCAGAGGACTCTGCCACTCTCAATGAAGCTTGCTTGATTTATAAGAGAGCAGGGAGCAAGGGGGGTTGTTTCCAGAGGCGCACAAGGCCACAAGGTCCTCCATTAGTACCCTGACCCCTGTTTCATGTGACCAACCACTGCATAGGAGGAGAAGAATGGATGGATGGTGGACATGGGGGTCCTTTTCTTTTTTACCATAGAAAGTCTGCTATTTACATTTTCAACACAGAGAAGGCAGCAGAAATGAGAAACCCTAGCAAGGTCATTTGTCAGTAGCCGGTGGACTCTGATTGTACCTGATCCCTCTCTTAGGCCTGTCCCTGCTCCCTTTTTTACGATTCTCCTCACAGTTTTACTGTCCGCAATCTAATTAGCTGTGCCTTAATCACGTGTTAAAGCACAGCACCTTCCTGGTGTTTACTGTCTGTTTGCCATGCTGTAAAAATGTGTGAGGCGGCTCGTAAAAACTAGCCCACAGAGGATTAAGTACTCACTCTCCTTTTGTGGATAAAATCACAAGACCACTAGATAGAAATGCCTCTGTACTGTGCTACAGCAGGAGAACTATACACCAAAGATACACCAATCTTGGAAAATTGGAACTTAGAAAATCATTTCCAATCATTGAATTTGAATCCCATTAGATTTTATGTGCATGGACTAGGACAAGTTATAGTATAGCGAAATGTCACATTAAAATTTGTCTTATCTTGCTGAAATTGTAGCATACATGACTTATTTAATTTCCTTTGCTATCCAACTTTGGATGAGACTGTGTCATGCTCTTTTTATTCTAAATTCCCTACGTCAATCTATGTTTGCTCATCACGTCAGCCATCATGTGTTTGCAGACTCAATCCAAAACATGGCTTTGTTCCTGTTGAAATCGGTTCCTGTGTTTTTTTGTTTTTGAACACTTGGCCTGCCGGCTTTAAACTAACTCTGCCTGTAATGGCATTATGCTGAAATTTTTTAAAACACTTACTTTTTCAGTGTGTATTACATTACGTTTTCCCCATCACGTTCCATCTTTGGCTAGTTAGTGTGGACCCATTCATTAGAAACCCAGCCTGTTTGGGGACCCTTACCCAGCAAGGCCTGCCTCTTGATATAAGCATACTGGAATTTATTGTTTTCAGTAAACATGCCTTATACATAATCTGTCTTTGCAGTACACTCCCCCCGTTGCCAGAGGAACATGGTAGGGCTTTCATAACACTTCAGGGGCTCCCTTTAGGCATGTTTGGTCTCAGTCGACCTCCGTCACACGTTGAGTTGCAGCCCCACTCAGTATTTCTTGGGATTTAGGTATAAGACAGAATGTCCATCAACATCTTATAGGCCCAGCGAGCATGCTGGGTAATGAGAAACAGTCCGAGCCCTCGTGGGGATCCATAGCAAATTTTAAAACACTGCAACAGGTTTTACAGGCGTGTCCCTTGTGTGTACGAGGTGATTTTAAGTCAAAGCAGAAAGGAGCTATGGGAGCTACAAGGAGGAAGAGACAAGAGGAAGGTGTAAAACGCCGTCTGACTGTGCCTCCTCTCTTGTTACCGGATGTCCTTGTCCACCAGACATCCACCCTCATACACACTGCTGTCTCTGTCAAGAATATATAAAGGGCTTCTGATGGAGCGTTGGGGATTATTGCATGCAGCTGGCGGCTGCCACAGTAAGACACTTAGCCCCTCTCCCTTCAACCTTTATCTTAACCCTTTCATATACTACGTGTCCAAGTGCCTCTTTTTTTGCCTGTCCGCACCTGTAAGTCTCCTCTCTCACTGTTTTTGTTGGTCTAAAGGGGTTAGTACACTTCAAACAAAGTACTTATTGGATCGCCATTCACCATCTGAGTAACCCCCCTCCTCCCCACCAGTACTTGCATCTGACCATTTTTGTAACTTTCCAATATCAATAATCTTACACACAGCAACTCGGCCACTGTGCTGTGTGAAGTGAGAAACTAGGCAGCGTCTGATCTCCCTTCCCAAGCTCTCTTTTTTTCATTGTCATTCATTTCTCACAACACTTATTTTCAGTTGAAGTGAAAATGGGTGCAATGGCATGAATGTCTTCAAGGAGAGACTGGGAAATTGGGCGGCATTATCCTAATCAACTATTATCGACCCCTCCCTATTGTGACGGTCTTCTCAACATTGCTTCTAGTGTAGTATTTCAGAACAGAAATAATCACTTTCAGAAGTGTTTTGACTGCATGTCGTACGAGCTGTTTCCCGGCTTTAATTCTTACTGAGCTAATGAGCTCAAGACAACCAGCAGCTGCTGTCATTAATTGGAAAGTTTTTAATAATTAGTTTTTCATTTTAAAAAGTTGCTCCCCTGATGACTCATTGGACCTATCTCTTCATTTGTTCAGACCATTTTTAATACAAAAATGGCTTCACTTACCCGATTAACTATGAAGAAATAATTGGATTTTAATTTTAACAGAAGTGCTGATAACAAAAAGAAATGCTCTTTGACATACATGCTGATATCCTCACCAGCGATTGATATGGCCCACCGCTGTATCTTTACTAAGTTTATTATCTATGCAAAACGGGGGAAGTGATTAAGACCGTGGATCCTACCTCTGGTGCGAGCTGCCCGTGCCTCCATGCTGCGAATAGACAAGGTATTTTCCTCTGGTTGTGTAGCAGCTGGGCAATAACGACAGCCATCACATTTGCATCCCCACCCAACCTGCGCTTGTACCACTGCCCACTTTAACTAGGCTGTGCACTTCAGCACCAAGCGAACAGTGTGCGTTTTGAGTTCAGGACAATGGACATTGGCAGGAAAAGAGCAGTTGTGAGGATCATATGATTGATCTTTGACACAAAGAGAAAAGAGGAAAGGAAAGGTAGATTAGGAAGCGGCAAAGAGCAGAAAAGAGAGAAAAGGGACCCCCTCGAGACCGATCATTATCTCTCCACTGATAAGAGAGTGAGTGCCTGAAGGCTGGCTTTTCTTCCCACAGCCTTTTGTACCTCCCCACGGCAATTTGAGTCCAATTGTTCGGGATTGTAGAAACTTCTCCCTCCGGCATAGAAAGGTGGATCTTTTGTGGCAATGTTAACACTGCTTTGGAGTCACATTTAATATTAAATTTGCTTATCTCCTAGACCTCCCTACATTGGTGATGCATCTTCAATCCCAGTCCCAATTATTCACTATTTTCATTTCAGTTTAACCAGTGGTCATGTTGGTGAGTCACTGGCCTTGAGGCTGTTTTTCCTTTTCTTACCCAATATCTTCACAGACAGTAGTCACATCACGAATGCATTCTTCAAGGCCTATATCTCATCTCATGCTGTATTTAGCCACTGATTCATCAGCAACCTTGGGATAAGTTAGCAATGATAGACGTGGCTCCCCCTGCGTAACGTACTCTGGATGGAATGTTCCTGTCTCAATGAAAATGTGTCATTGCCTGAAAGGAAAGGGGAAAGTGTCATACTTTCTCCTCTTGGTCAAATATTTTGTAATTTTGCCAGCGTTCAGTCACTCTTGACCTACATTCTTTTATACACAGATATAGCAGCAAAAAATGCAACTCACTGGTATTAATCTTTTAAGAAAATCTAAATTAAACGGTAACATTTAATATTACCCCCCTCCACTATTTGTTTAGACCTTCCTGAGTAGGGTTTAAATGTTTTCTAAATGTATGAAGAGTCATAGATATTTATTGGCTTATAATAATTTAATTGTGCGTTTAAAGCATTTATTGGTTGTTTATATACATGTAGAAAACATTCATGAGCCATTTTAAAACTGTTCATTACATCCATTTTGCATACATACTGGCTATAAATGCTAAATATTGCTACCAGTTAAACTTCAAACAACATCAAAAATAACCACGCATGGTATTAGTTTGCTGTTTCTTGACAAAGTTTGATTATGGCATACTAGCACGGTATTATCATAGAGGCCGTCTTCGGCTGTATCTGCTTTTCCTCCGAGAAGCTTTGCTGACAAGGCAGGACTATGGTATGCTGAGGTGCTTCTGCCCCTCGCCCTTTGCCCATATGTTTTGTATTACGCCCTAGGAGGTGCCATCCACAGCAGCTCGGTGATGGGAGGGGATAAAGCAGGCCTCTCCGGCCCAAATGACGCATGACATGGCGCTACGCCCTGGGCCCTTATTTATGGCTTCCCATGTCAGCGAAGGTTTGCTCCCCTGGGGAGCCCCAACGGCCATTACTCGCTAAGCCAGCTTCAGTGCTTATCTCAGACCTGGGAGACGCACAAAAGAACACACACTATCCACTGTAGGAATTCTGATCGCCGTAATGTGGCAGTGTGCACACATGCCTGAGAAGTATGCAGAAATCAAATAGATTATTTAGCTGTACAGCATTCACAGTTGCTACACTGTTTCACAAGAAGTGAGGTGGCACATGTGAAGTGCTACTTCAGAGGAATTAACGTCATGTCAGGCTACAGCTAGACCACTCCCGGGCACACACTGCCTCTATTATCAATGCCGCTGATGTAGAAGAGGATGTGAAATCTGGAGGGAGAGTGAGGGAATAGATTTGGTGAGAGGATCTGAATACATTTTCTCTGTAGTTACTCAAGAATCCATGTACATATCACACCACATTAACAAATACACTGCCAGAACTCATGCACACACAGGTGTTCTCCACAAGCTTACCGGGAATGTTCCAGTGATCCCCGTCCAGGGTTTTGATGTGGGTGGAAGGAAAAGCAAAGAATTTAGAGGAAACGAAAGCCAAGGGATGAGAAGAAACTCGAGAGTAGATGACAGAAGGAAAGGAAGAAAAGGAGAAGGGAAATTTTGAAATAGATAACGTTTAAAAGAATTTAATAAATGTCAGAAAAATGTTACGTGATGGCATGGTAGTGACAACAGGGTTAACACAGGACAAAAAGATGGCTGGGATTTAATCTTCCCTGGTATCTCATATTTCTTTGTGCTTTGGGGAGTGAGTGTAAAAAGAGGGAGCACTGTCAAGGTTTTATGTGGCCTTTTGAAAATAGAACAAGCCCTCTCCAGAACAATACATCCAGCCTCAGAACCTCTCTGACAACAGGGCACTCATTTTTCCAACTTCCCAGGTCCTGCCTGTAAAACACCCTGTTTGAAATCCACTCTGGTCATTGTTTAGTCTAGTGGAAGGTCCCTTAGATCATCCTCATCAGCTGCCGTGCCTTGTCCCCTTCATGTTCCGAGTCCCCCGGCCTCACAGCAGCTCAGAAACAGCCACACGACATTATTCATTACATTCATTACTTTTTCTCGCATTATTAAGACCCGATAGCCAGCGTGTTATTGCAGGATAAGAGGATGAATGGTGACTGTACAATTGGGCAAACAAAAGCGAGTAGTTTGCATTACGGGGCATCCCCCCCCTGTGTTGTCTAAGGTCTCAGAAGAAACTGTTCTGGAAGTGGTTGTGAAACTATGCTGTGGTTTGTGTATGTCACTGATGGACTAGTACCTGGTAGAAGTGGGGAAGTGCGTCTTTCTTTGTATTGTTCCCGTAAATTATGCAATGTTTCTTGAAAGATGTCAGTTTTTAGCAACAACAAAGGCATCGCCATCCTCGTGTCCATCCAACAACAGTGCCTAACGACTCTGCGGGTAGAGTCTTTAAAACTTTAGCACCAACTTTTTAGTTTCATTTTTGTATACATCCTCACATGCATCTACTTTAGTGCACCTGCACAGCTGTTAAGGGAATGCTTCTAGTCCTGCCAAATATTTCTTTGTAAACCAAGCATTCCCTTTCCGCTGCCTCTTGCTCTCCTAGACAATGTGGACGTCTAAGCACATGACTTGGACAGTGACGCAGGATCAAAGGAAAGACGGGAAGCTGCAACTGATGCTCTTGGCCTGGACTACAGATTAGAAAAGGGTTCGAGTAGTCCAGCTGGACTGTGCAGAGCCAGAGGAAGTCCCCAGAGTCTGGATCTGCTTGGTAAATGGGGGAATACCACACAGTACTGGTGACACTGGGTCATTGGGTTAAACCTTGAGCTGGTGTCTGCGCTTTCATCTGGCCTCCAGCAGAGCAGAGGCAGGATCTGATCTGATAAAGACAAGAGAACATGCAAACTAGGCTAACATTCCCCTTTCTTCTTCTACTCTGAAGATTCAGAGTAGGAGGAGAGAAGGAGAAGTATGTGAGATTGAATGATGTGCTGGTGGTCTTCACCTCATTAGGACCTCCCTGGTGTCTTTGATGGCTACTAAGGCACAGAGGGTGAAGTGATGGAGATCGAATGATTGAAGCCTTCTGTCCCCTCTATTCTCTGGTTTCTTTCCCACCAAAGATTAATTTTTCTCTTCTTTTTTTCAAGCCTGTATCTACCCCTTGTTCTTTTTTTACAGCTTTTCTCCTCAGCCAGCCTCCCCTAAATGGTTTCATTGCTTCCCTAGAACCCAGTAGTCCAGCCGTGAGAGCTGACACAGGGGTCTGATTTGTCAGGGTCAGTGTGATCCGACGATCCATCAGACCCATCAAGTCAATACCAGGGACTCCGGTGGGACTGGTCCTTTGTTTGGCTAAGCCACTGACGGAAGCAAAGCCTCTGTCGGGGAAGCCATTAAGAGCGCAGCAGGCCCAGAAAAATGAGCCGCCCTTGTCACTCCACATCAGGAGCTCGGCCACGGTCACAGATCCTGCTCAGACGCCGTCACATTTGACCACTGTTTGTACAAGCCTTTGAACTAGGGACAGCTAGATAGATAGATGAATGAGCCGATGTGTGAAGTGGCTGTGGGGTGCTTCGAGGTTGGTTCCCAGTTTTGGATTGATGGCGAGTGCTGGTTTGTTATCTAACGTCAGGGCATGGAGATGATTGGTGAAGAGGGAGTGATGGGCCTGACTACAGAATGTGTTCCATAGCCAATTCAGGGCGCTGCATTGGTATGGCCTGCTGTCATACATGCGGGTGAGAAGATGAAAGATGATCCAGGAAAAACTTAAATATTCAAAAACCCTATACATTATTTTATAATGCTGTGAGGCAGGACTTTACAATTCTGGAACGTTTATTACGATGACTTTCCTATCTGTTTTTCCTGTCTTGGAGATTGCTTTGTAAAAACAGCATAATCCTGTTCTCATTACAAGATATTCTACCTCTTTTTTTGCCCGTCAACCCCTGCATTTTGTTGTTGGAGCCCCCTTTATCAGAACCCCTGTTGTGCCAACGTAGTGGTGTCATTGAACTGAATGAGGCACTGTTTTGTTTTTTTTACGCAATACAAATGTTGTTCTGAACATGGCCTTAAGCTACCACTATACTCCAACAAAAGTGCCTGTTAAATCGTTGAACAGCTTTACAACCCCCTCCCCCAATCACACCTTTCCGGTGTGGGAATTGGGGGGTGCTTCCAACAATTTTTGTAACTTTCTGAATCCGACATTCAGACCCAAGCAGCAACTTACTATGTATGTGGAGGTCACCTGCCTTCGAGTCTGGCCGTGTGGAACAAATAAGCTTGCATGCTTTCAGATGTGGTATGACAACGCGTAGAAAAACCCCTCAGTCCTCAGAGGTGGTAAAGCTCTTTGTGGCCAATTAACCTTTTTCTTTCAGCTTAAAGCATACATTTAGAAATTCATTCCATTCATCTCCCATATGCTTAGTTACTCAGCGTCTTCTGTATAAATTGTCTCCCAACCCACCTCTTACTCTCTTTGTACCATGACAGAGATGGAACACCTCCACCTTGCGTGTCACGGCCTCAGACTAAACATACTCTTCTTCTAGTGTTGATGCATCAGTGTAGCGGCTGCCTCTAATGATGGCCAACTTATCTCATTAGAAAAATAATGATTTCACTGGCTGTCATTCTCACAGATAGGCCCAATATTTGTCTTAGGCTCTGTAGTCCTACACTGAGGTGCTGGGCCAGGGGATTGGCTGCCACGGCCCTGATGCCTGCCTGTCGTATATCAGCAGCACTGCCACCGTCAAGCCACTGATTTATGGCTGTTTATCTCCAGTCACCACCCACCCCTCACCCTCTCCAACAGATGGGCTCTGGCTATTTACTCAGGGAGAGAAAGGTCCCAAAGCGATTGAATAAATACAACAAACAAGAGGTAATCATGGGGAAGTTGGTTGTGATTACAATTTATTGGTCACCAAAGAAAATGGAGATCGATCCTTCCCTGTTGTTTATCAGGTGTGACCTGATCACGTGCCCCAGATAAATCTGGATGCGTTAGGTTTCCCTCTTATCTTAATTACTTTTTTCCTCGTCAGTATGTGTGGACAGTCCTGGTCATCGTGTATATAAAACAGTAATATCAAGAGCCCCCTGATACGATTTATGTCTATGAACAGTGTAATTGTGAAAACATTCCTTAAGCTGTCATGTTCTACGACGTTGTCACCTTAAATCTCTGCAAGTATATTCAAGCTCTAAATCTCACTGGTTGTCAGATCTTCACAGAGTAGAAAACACATTGCACCATAAATTGTCTGTTACAGACTTAGAGGGGCTCCAGTTGATTTCTTAGTCTCTGGAGAAAGGCCTTAAGTATTAACCCAACAGTATCAATTTTTCAAACCAGTCCTACTATATTGTTGCAGATCGTTCACTACCTGTAAGCATTAGTTTTTTTTTCTCTATTTGATGGACGCAAACCAGATTTTGACCCTTGCACCTGTCGGTCATAAATTATGATTCCTGGTTTATGTTACTCATAATCTGAAGTTAAACGCTTTGAAAATGATTTTGGGTGCAAGCACATAGATAATGGTGTGTAACGTCCTCCTCTACATATTGCATTCCATGGAGACACACTGATCCGCCATGCGGTGGGATTTCTATTTTCCCAGGATTAAACCGTGATAAACGTTTCCCCCTCAGCTCGCATGAGCTTAAACACAGACCGTTATTCACACAGAGACGTCTCTCTCCATGTGTCTGAAAGTATCAGGAAAAGATGTTCTTGTGAGGAGAATTTAATTTTGCGTCCCTGACAGAACTAATAAGAATAATAATGAACAGGTTGTCGTTGGTGGGCTCCATAATGAGGTAAACTCAGCCAGTCGTCATGGCTCACTCATCTACCGAGCAGAGCCGTGGATGCCTTATCTTGATTCAGATTAACCAGTGATGGAGTGTAAAGGATCCGGGCTAGTTCTGACCACGTAGCACCAGATGTGTTAAATAAAAAAGTGGAGCTTTAGGAGGTGATGTAATTTGTTTTGTTAATGTTTTTTCCAATTCTTTTTTTCTTTTTCAGCAGTAAAGTTATTAAATAGTATTTATCAGTATTTATATTTTATTACTATTACATTATTTACTATACAGTATGTTTAAGAATTTCTGTCGGATGACTCCATATCTTCAGCATCATAATGTTTCAGCCCATATTCCTGTTTATAAAAATGAGCACCCAAATAAAATGACTAAATCTGCAATAATGTTGGAGTGTAACATGACTTAACTAATAAAAAACATCTGTGATATGAAACAACATGCAGACCAGCTACTTTCATGCAGACACATATAAAATTAACTTTGCTAGATATTCGTCCACGCCTAATCATACTTACATACAAATCTAGTCTTTTTCAATGACTCAAGCAGCTGAAATGTTTCAATAATGAATTGTTGTCTTCTACTGAAACCAGTGACACCCATATTGACAACGCAATTGGAAGCACGCAATTAAAACAGTTGGTGGGGCTTTCAAATCACAATTAGATCCTTGTTAGACAGCTTGCTAACACAATTACAGATTTAGTTCTTATCGCTAACTGTTATTATTTTTGTTCCGATTGGCAATTGGATAGCTTATCGACAATTGAAGAGATGATCAGTTGATTTTTCATGCTCCGATAATAAGGCGATTTTAACTAACTCACTATCAGAACTTAGATGACATAAAAACAGTCTCTAGAATCTGCACTAAACACAACACGACATGTCACAATATCAACGCTGACCGCCACATGCTATTTAATATGAGTAAAATCATAATTAACTGTGGAGCTGCATGCAGTGCATAGATTCACTCGCCACCTCCGCTTGCTCGCTGCCCTCCCTCTCTCTCTCACACTGAAGTGGAGCTGTGTGAAAAACTAATGCAATCAAGTTAACTCTGAGAAGTTAGTCTATTTTCTTAACGCAACGCTGTCAGTGTCGGAGACCCACCTTCAAATAAGTTATAAGCAAGCATATGTAAGGAGCCTAACTAATAAGGATATATTAACATTAGAATAAAGGCATTACACTGACTTGTTACAATGTAACCCTGGCGATCAGATCACCAATTGGTGATCTCAAGTAGCCATGATCAGACAATGTGAAAATTGAAAAAATTGCCCAACTCTATTAGTATCCACAGTATTTGAACAGTGGTCACTCATGGTGGTTGGTATGGAAGGAAAACGTCTGCACAGCCAGACCCAGCGGTGTCAGCTCTGCTGGGAGATTTATTCCCCAGCTTCCCACCTCTGCTCCAACTCAGCCCACACTGAGAGACAGAGAGAGGGCAAACACATCTGGAGCCGATCTTTAGGATGGTGGACCTGCATCCTGGTTAAGATCAGATCAACCAGTCCATCTTGACACTCTTGAACAGCTCTTTTAAAGAAGCTGTCCACAAGTGGTTTCTGTTTGTGACAGAAATTGGGTTTGGTAACAATGGTTTAGCTCAGTGTCACTGCAGGAGCAGATCAGCACTTCGAAGTTGCAGTGTTAACAATCCAAATGTCAAGAACATTTTACTAAAACACCTCTGCCTCTCACGTTTCATTCGGTATTTTGTTTATCTTACCAGTCGCACTGCACATAGCGTGTGTGTCAGTCTACACCACACACCTCGACTCCCACACATGTTGAGTATATTATGATAGCAGACAAGCCAGCAGCCCCTCTAGCTGGCACGGACAGGCTGGTGATGAGCCGGTTGGAAATGACATCATGGCATTTTTGATTGAGGCTTGGCACGAGGCACCAGTGATTATTTAGTCATGGTGTGAATTTGTGGAAATATAGATAGGATATAGGTATTTTAATAACTTGGAATTAGATTGTCAGGTGTCATTTTGCATTTAAAGCTTCCCTTCTCAACCCCCGCAGTCATTAGACAATTAACAATTCAAATGTTTATATTCACCTATGTTTATTTATTGGGTGTAAATGGATTTTAAGATGCACAGATTATTCTATGTTTTGTGTTGCGTCAATGGTTCATAGGTGTTTCAGACCTGCTGCTATTTGTTTAGCTGTGGTCACCGAGAATACAGATGTCACCCGGATAGACTTAGGAAAATGCAGGGCAGCCAAAACATAAAGTGGAAATGTTAACCCAATAACGCTAGATAAACAGTCAGCGGAGAGGAGCCAAAGACAACAGAGGGCGAAGGGAAAGTGTCCCGCTGGCATCAGGTTTCCCAGAGTAAGTGTTATTTGAAAAGCAGCTGAAGGGTGACACTCACTCTCCTCCCACCCAATCTCCTCCTATCCCTCCCTCCCTAACTCACTCACTCGACCATCTGTTGTTCCCTCTCTTCTCAGGCTGCTCTAAGTGCCTTGAAACAGCTGTCGGAGCAGGGACTGGACCCCGTGGATGGCCCCATCAAGGTACGGTAGGACACAGATCACGCCTAAGACACTCCGCGCTTTCTTAGCGCTTGATGTTTAACATAATCGGACCCGGCAGGGTAGACAGATGCTTGTCTAGTGAGCAGCCGTGCATGCG
>JAPMOB010250425.1:0-11756 GCA_029875015.1 Lepomis gibbosus | reverse complement strand
CGTGGCTTAAAAATCGATACTTTCTTTGGAAAAAAATATCGATTTATATCGCAGAATCGATAAAATTGCTCAGCCTTAGTATCCATGAAGTCTAAGTATGTAACTTAGGTGATTTTCCTCAATTTTTTTCTTTCCTTTTTGAGGAAGTTGCAGGATAGACACTTCTTTACAGCTCCTGAAGAAATCACGTTGAGATGCTATTGGTTAAGAAACAGAAATTTCATTCACCTCAAATACTATTTCAGTTTTCCAAAACTGAAAATTTAAATGAAATTACATAAGGAAGCCCACAGCAGCAAAATGTGTTGTGCAAAGTGAAGGTGTGACGATGTTTCCTTTTAAAGTCACTAAACTTCATTCTCAGAAAGCCAGCGGGATATTGTGTCTTCCATTTTGTTTTTCTAAGTGTAACTGTGAATAATGTTTAGATATGTACATGCTACAAAACTAAATGTCATAATTACGGACCATTCGTCAGAGGTTTCCTCATTTGGAAAACATACATTTATTTTTACCTGTTATCATCCTTCACATTCTTTGGCTTCTTCTCAGCAGCGCTGCAGTCAAACACAAATGGTTCTCTGCAATAAAGTACACAATGTTTTCAGTTTGGGGGAGTTCCTGCACGGTGCTGTGTGACTTTAAAATGACTTTCTATTTTTAACCATCCACCTAGCTTGGTATGAGCTCAGTTATTCATTTCTTTTAATGTCACTTCAATGACAAGAAAAGAAATCTGATGGTCTTTCCTTCATTCACCATAGGTGGAAATTAACCAACTAGGTTTACTGTTCTTAATGTGAATTCAATTTGAAATTCTACTTCCATTAAGCAGATCACTGCACTCGTTGTGGTAAGGTTGGGTAGTTTTCTGCCCAGCTGCAAAACTTTTTATTTAATTTGACAGGCAAAAATTGTTTTAGGCGGGCTGTGATCATTTGGGCTACTTTTTGTACCATTTCCATGTACCAACTTCCACGTCGTCTGATGAAAGTAACACTACGTAGGGCATAGCCTATACTATTCGCTCGGCACCTCCTCTTGCTCGATCGCTCTCTCTCTTGCCACAGTTATGCTGTCATTCTGTAGAAACAGTGTGTTTACAAACAATAATCAGGATTCATGTTGATGAATATGGGTGGGCAGGAGGGTGAGTGTGAGCAAGCATCCTCAGTGTGACAATCTTTTCCATTATTTGGTGACCGGTACCCTGACTATTCGACCTCAGCCTTCGTGTCTTTGACTGAAAAGCGTTAATCAATTATCAAAACAGGTGCAAATCAATTGACTGACCAATTTTTTCAGCAGTCAATCAGACAATTCACGATTTAAGTCATGTGCATTTACCAAATTTCAGCAGTTCCCAAACTTTGTAGGCAACGCACTCCCCTTCTACATCTTGACTGGGTTGATGCACCCCCAGCCACACAGCATAGCCTTTTTATAGCCACATTAAAAGGCATGAAGTTTAAGCATTCACAAATCAGAACACATTTAACAAAACATTCTAGAGATCAGAACAGTGCACTCTCACATTTGAAATAAATTGAAACTACACTGCAACAAAGTTACACACTTTTCAAGAGCAAAGCGGACGGATGAGAGTGAGCAGGGTTCAGGTTATGTGGGAGCCAACGGGAGCTGAGCTCCCATAAGGATGGTCTGAGCTCCCATGTAAGCAGTAAAATCATGCATCAGTGGGGGTCACTAAGTCATTTACCAACTATTACTTTGAATAACAAATAATGTATTTTTCGTTATTAGTTTTTTCCATTATGAAATTAAAAAATTAAAAAGTAACAGTGATTCTTGTGTGTGTGCGTAGCTATTCCAGCTATTACCTGTTAGCTAGCATTAATACTAACGTTATTACAAAAAATTTAAAGGAAGGTTTTCAAGTTTCAGGTGTCATTATTACACTATTACACCACCATTACATTTTTCCTCTCGTGCACCCCCTGGAGGCAGTTTGTGCACCACACTTTGGGAATCGCTGCCGTATTTTATTTAGACATCTTTCTTGAGCAGGTACTTGTGTTTAGACATTTAACATTACCATCATCATCATCATGGCTTCAGGGTCCGTGTACTTTGCGGCCGATGGATTTTCGTTTTGAAATGTTTTCCTTTTTTTACTATTAAAACGAAAACGGTTTGTTTCCCGTTTTTCGTGTCCCTATTTACTAATGGTAATTGGGAAACCATCCGTTTTTCGTTTTTGTTTTTTTAGTTTGAAAACGAAAATCCGTTGGCCGTAAAGTACACGGACCCTTCATCATGGCATCACTGCAGATCCATCTCACCCCGGACACAACCTGTTCCAACTTCTCCCCTCTGGTGGGCGCTACAGAGTTCTATACGTCAGAACCAACAGACTCAGGAACAGTTTCTTCCCACAAGCTCCGTACTCCGTAAATGCTCCGTACTTGTATAGCGCCTTTCTAGTCTTTTCGACTACTCAAAGCGCTTTTACACTACTTCTGCATTCACCTTTCACACACATTCACTCACTGAGCCTAACCGCTCAAACGTTGCCAGGGGCAATTCGGGGTTCAGTGTCTTGCCCAAGGACACTTCGACACGCAGCCTGGGGGAGCCGGGGATTGAACCGCCGACCTTCCGACTAACGGCCAACCCGCTCTACCTCCTGAGCCACAGCCGCCCCAGTGACAGCCATCACTCTGATGAACAGCTGACTGACTCACAGTGTCAGGAACAATTCCTATGCAATAGCAATAACCCAGTAACTCTGCCACCGCTTTACTGGCTACCACTTACTATATATTCATCATTCTCTGTTTCAGAGCTGTTCATACTGTATATTATACTGTACACCAATTATACTGTACTACCTCAAGTACATAATACCTGCACAAAATACTTCCACTTATTTATTCCAGCATCCTTTGCACTATGCTTTATGGCACTGTGTACATGTGTATGTGTACCTGTATATCACATCCACCTCTGACATGTACATAAGTTACTCCTGCATCCTTTGCACTCTTCTCACTACTCTACTTGTCAAATTGTCTATATTGTTTTTGTTCAGTGTGTATATTCGTGTTGTCTACACTGACGTCTGTCTGATTTTATTTTATTATTGTGATATTGTATTTTTGTATGAGTAAGCACATTGTGAGCAATGTACAATCCTGAGTCAAATTCCTCGAACGTGTACACATACCTGGCAATAAAGCTAACGTTAGTTTCTCTGGGTATCGGCAAAAGTAACATTGTTTCACACTGTGTTCCGTGTCCGGTACTTTTGCAGGAGGAGGATAGCAGAAGTAACGATACTCTTTCTACCTCTTAACTAACTAAGACTGCACCAAACATGTGATGAAAAAACGAGAGAGAGCCACAGCATCAAAGTAAATGAGACACTAACCCCACGCGCGCGTCCCAACTCTGTCAAAACCTGTGGTGGATGGCCACAGACTAGCAAGCTAACACGGCTAGCCCGCGGATACAACCTGTAACGTTACACAATTCATAAACTACAAGGGAAACGTTTCATCTGATTCAAACCTTGCCTGTTTGCTGTCAACTGCTACGAGTTTCTTGTCGCAGGTGAAAATAAACCACTCTCCACTGAAGCCGACAGCAGCCATGACTGTTGTGTATCTTTCATGCGACGATAACCCACGAGGAAAGGGAGCACGGTCTATCTGCATGCAGCCTCACGGACTACACGACACGCCCACTTTACCACACGACACGCCCACTTTCTTCTTCTTCTTCTTTGAGGTTTGATGGCGGTTGGCATCCAAATTGTTGCATTACCGCCACCTACTGTATAAAATACTTTCCCCAGCGCAAACAATTTACAGTGACCACCCAAAGGATTCCCATTCCATTATCAGTTTTATGACTCAGACTCAATTGTCTGCGTTGATGTGAACCCTTCCCTCAGTGTAATGTCTATTTTTTCTCCTCTTATGTCCACAATGTCTAAGAATCTGCTGGCAGGACCAAACACCATCTTAATCCTTCCTGTCTTGCTCTTAATTTTAACAGCACAATTTACCACCATGGCAGTGAATACCAGATATCACTTCTTGTTGGTGCAGACCATATCCTGATCCTCTGCATACCTTTTTTGCTCCTGTTTCTTTTCCACCTGTTCCTCCTTTCTTTCCATTCTCTTGGTAGCTTCAGCATACGACGGACCCACTTCCACTCTGATATGACTACTTCAATTTCTTTTATTCGTCTTGGACATTGTGCTGACCCCCCATGATGATTTCCGGCACATTGTAGGCAATTACTTACTTCTGCTCTTCTTCACACTCCTCTCTTTTACAGCTGCTCATCCCATACCTCCCACATCTTCTTTCTCTTCTACATACTACAGGAACATGTTATATATTCCTGACAGGAGAAGAACCTAAGCTCTTTCATACAGCCTCATACGGATTTCCTATTTCTGAACTCTGAGAAATATGTACCCCGACTTCGAGAGCAGTTAAATTACATCATACAACAATGTCAGCGCCCATAGAAGCACACATTATAAATGGGAAACCATAAACTAAAAGGCAACGAAAAGTATACTTCTATGTATTTAAATTAAAACAATGCATACAATCATATAGTAAAACCTGTTCTGCATGTAAACTGATGTAGAAATATGTTAACTGGTGACAATAAACAATCTTATAAAGTCATCTTCTCAGCACAGAAGTTATTGTTAAAAATGTCAAAACATTTGAAAACATTAAGAAATATAACCTACAACACTGACTGACTCTTGAGAATTACCAGCTGATGCAGCTAGACAGGTACACAGTTAAATAGTAAGATAGCTATTTATGTCAGTTGTTTGAATTTAAAAGTCCAACAAGATAAGGTGTCTATTCCATATGAGACTCATATAGAAACAATATTAGCCTACATTTATTTTGGCATTGTACTTTTGTAAAACAATTTTGGCAGGATGTATATCTATTAATGATTATATATATATATATGCAGCTTTCAGTTTATTCTGGCAGAATCTCCTTTCTGTAATGAAAAGCCACACGGCAACCTTTATTTTATAATAACTTTTATATTGTTTATAGCAACAATTTCATATACACAAATGCAAAAAAAAACTATTTATAGTTTTTGAGAAATAAATTGAACTATGCGTTTCTCTTCTAACAAAAAGGCTCTGAAGATACTTAATATCTGTTCTGGTTTGAAAGTCTTTCTGTGATATTCTTTTTTTAATATTTATTTTTCTCTTATTTTGTTGTCTTGTTGTTACATGTTGCTTACATGTACCCCTATTTATCTTATGTGTTGCATGTATCCTTTGCAATGTTGCCTTTAAATGTTGCCTTATTAAATATGTTAATACTTGTTGTTACTAGTTCTACTAAGAAAGTGAAAAAAAAAATCAAAACAAAACTGCTTGCAGAGGCACGGCGGAGAGCTGTAGACCTCGTCGCGCGCAAATTACGTCACTGACTATGCATCACACGCCCCCTCGAGAAAGTACAGAATGTACAGGTTGTACACAGCATAACAGAGAACCTAACCTTCCTCCTAATATACATAGGTGTAGCTTTCTACACATTAATGTAAAATGAACGTTTTCAAATAGAGTAAGTACAGCTGCGTTCATGACGCTTCATTTCAGTTGTATTTCTATCGCGCCGCCGCCAGCACATAACGGAGTTATCCCATTGCACTTTTCATACATAGAAGGTCTAGGTTATACCGTACTCTTAGTAATATTGTTTAAAGAGATCCAACAATGCCCACCAAGAGTAAATCTCTCAAATGTACAAACAGTTGAACCATATGAGTGAGTGAGCAGACTGCAGACCCTCGCAGATATTCACACTGCAGTCTTCACACATTCGCAGTTACTGTACATCTATGTTCAGCATCTAAAAGCCCGAATATTAACAAATATAAGACTAACAAACACACAAATGCACAAAGGACAATGCATGCAGGCTTTGGTCGAGAAGGGGCGGTGACTGTCGGCGACCAAGTGTTGTATAAAAGGTGCTGAAAGCAGACTGAGTGAGTGTCCATGCTGCTGGGAGCTGCTTCACTGACCACCGAAACACAACAGGCTCATTTATTAAAGGTAACATCCAGGATCCACGTTTATTTAACACTTACCCTGCAGGCTTCTTTTTGTCCACTGGGACAATGTTAGAATAAACCAGCTGATGTTTTATTGCGGTTCTGTTTTCTTGCACGAGTAAACAGGTTGGAGAAATTTGGACGTCGTTGTTTTTATTGCATTGATTGATCGTGTATTTATTGATGCACACTGTAGTTACCGAAATATGGCGGCTTCCCTGCTGAGGATAGGACGACTGGGCTGTGTTAAGGTAATGTATACTTTATTTTCGTGCTATGTTGGAATTGGTTCGGACTGTGCTGTCAGTTGTTTGTCGTTTGAATGTGACCCAGAATAACGTTATTCAGTCTCAGCAATAAACTCAGCTTCATGCTAAGGTATTTAAATGAAAACAAATGTAAATGTAAACGAGAATTGTTAACTTTCTGAATTTTGAAGCTTGAAACACAAACCTGAAGCTGTTCTTGCAGGGTGTTGGTTAATGTTAGCAGAGTGCATGTCTCAGAACAGGCTTAAACCAGACACAGGCCTGGCATCTGAAGCTCCGACTGAACTGCTGAGGAATTTGACTTTCTGAGTACAGGTGGTGTTAACATGGAAGTTGTGCTTCATCGTGATATGGAGCATGTATGACCATGGGCATGTTTGTGCAAGGTTACAGAGCCTCCACCAGTATCAGTCAGTGATTACACTGTACATGCACAACAATGTTACTGGACATGTTTACTTGGAAGAGTCTCTTTTGTGTTATGACTGAATTTAAGTCAGTGCAAACCATAGGCCTACTGTGCAGTCAGACATTGCTTAGACCCACAGAACATTATTTTAAATTCCCCACAAGTTTCAAAATAATTTTAAAAAAACTGGTTGCCAAAAATGTTGTTAAATTATGCTAAGGAAAAATGTATTTCCAATTTCCTGCAATGGTGTAGCCAATAAAACATAGTTCTGATTTTTCACTCTGTATCAACATTATACTGTAGCGCTGAAGATTATGTGTACATTGATGATGTAAGATGGTGTGGAATAAGATATTTTCTCCAATCTTTTAACTGAGGGGGAAACAAAGAGGCAAAACTAAATGTCATGGTCTCCTCACCAGTACAGGAAGGTAGCAGTGACATCACTGAAGAAAGGAATCACTTCTATTGTAACCTAGTAGTTGATATTTGAATAAGATTAAGACCTAAGCTACAACATTTAAATGGGGGCATTTAAGAAGTGTAATGCTTTTATGGGTCTAAAATCCTGACCTGCTTTGATTAGAACCTGCTTTGTGTTGACCCTATTGGACTCCCACCCCACCTAAAGACACATCATCTTCCGAAATAAACGTAACTGTATGGTGCTGATTATCGGAAAGTTTACAAACAAGGTGTCCAAAATTTCACTACTTATGATCAAAAAATCTCTGTTGCAGGAGAGACACTTCTTTACAGCTCCTGAAGAAGTCATGTTGTTGCTTATCATCCCATGGCATCCCAAAACTGAAAATTAAAATTAAATTACATAAGGAAGCCCAAGTCAGCAAAAATGTGCCGTGCAAAGTGAAGGGGTGAAGATCTTTTCTTCTTTAATTTGTCAGGGCCAATGATGCTTTTGCTCATCTGGACTTGACTTTACACTATGCTCTGTTGTTGCTGTGTATGTCTCCACTGATGTGAGCACATCGCCCAAATCTTTCACCAGTTAACTGGGGGTGATTGTCAGCTGGGCCAGAGGCCTGCAGGTCCTCTCGCATATTTTTACATTTTTTTCAATGAGACACTTGAGTTCAATAGAGTCCAATGCCACACAAGTACTGATAATCCAGTATTTGTATTTCAATAATCAATAGAAAATATTTCCATCATATCAGGATGTCTTGGAAAAGTAAATTATGAAGAAGCAGGAAGTTCATTTGTACCTGAAACTGCTTCAGATCACCTGACACCCCCATACAGTCTCTGGCATACTGAACTGCAACATAACCTATACCTTTCTTCAAAGGTCAGGACAGGTCTAGGGCACAGTCCACCTCGAGCAGTAAAGAAGTGTTTATCATAAGCTCATTATTTTCAGGACAACTTATGAGAAACTCTCATGAGGTAATTTACAGAGAGTATTATTGATAAAACACATGAATGAATTTGAACAGAGATCAAGCACCTGGGGGCTTCATTTGCTTAGCAGCAGTTTAAGATAGCTTTGTGTCGTCTTGAACAAAATCAGAAAAGTCAGTGGGGCTGCCCCCCATTCATTTTTCTGTTATTTTTCTTTTTTGTAAAGCTTCGCTAGTAACAACAGTGAATATTCAAAGCTTTGGGGGTGGGCCTTAACATTCACACCACACCATTGATTGATAGATGGATCAGAGCAGATAGATCAAAAATGAATATTTATTGAAGGGTTAAAGGGATTTGATAATGAGCCGGGGAAGAGCGAGGTATGGAGCGAGACTAGAAGACTAGATGATGCAGAACCAGGTTGGTGGCTGGTGTGCAGAGCAGGGGGAACTGTAGTCGAGAGTCCAGAGTGTGGGAGGCTGAGCAGGTCCAGAGCAGAATACAGGAATAGTTTAGCAGAGCAGGTGTCCAGGTAGAGCAGACGGGATGAGCTATTTTTTTATTTTTTTGTAGTGGAATTCTAATATTAATGAGATAGTGGTAACGATTTCACTCATTCACTGCTGCTTCTGAAGGAAAAACTTTCTAGCTCTGCAGGTCAGTGAACCTGAGCAAGCTGCATAAAGGAAAAGCAACTGGCCCGTTATGAACATGGCCATTTTGAACAGGCTTATGTTACTGCTCTTTAAGGGTGTGTGTGTGTGTGTGTGTGTGTGTGTCTGTGTGCACGTTACAGGCTGAAAGCTGGAGGACTTTAAGTAAAGCACCTGCAGCTGTGTCCCTAAGCACAAAATCTGGTGGTTCCAAGAAGTCGTCAAAAAAGAACTCAGGTAGGTTTCAGAGAGTGCTACTGTCACAACATGCTGCTGAGCCTGTGCCAGCTCTTGAAGCTGCTCCAACTGTAAAACTGTAAACATGCCATTGATCTGGTCGGGGAAGAACGCTGTCAGGCTTTAATGTAGGTGAAAATTGTAGTTGGAAGTTATTTAACACAACAGTACTCTTTAACATCACTGTTTATTGCTAATGTAACATTACTTCAAGTTTTTACAGTAGTAAAAAAGTTTGTAATTTAATGTTACTTAACTTTGTAATGGCCAACAGTATAAATATAAAAGTATTGCTCTAATGCAACAATTTAGCGGGTAGCCTAATAATTGCTCCCTACGGGCAATTAAGACATGATGTTGTCTACAGATGACACTGTAATGATGTCAGTGGTTTGTCTCCTGTCTACAGCACTGCTCCTTTGTGGACTGTGTCCCTGGGCAAGACACTTAACCCCTAGTTGCTCCAGAGGTGTGCGACCTCTATAGCAAGTCACTTTAGATAAAAGCGTCAGCTAAGTGACTTAATGTAGTGTTGCAGACATAAAGCGGCTACAGTTAGCAGCAGCCGGCGTCTAAAGTAACTGCTATCAACATGTAAAGTCATCTGGTCATCAGGAAATAGCGTAAATCAAAGAGTTGAAAACATTCCCTTTCCTTCATAACTGTAAAAGCACGGAGACGGACTAAACAACATCCAGCTCTAGCTTGAAGGTAGTGTTGGATGGTGTTGTGTTCAGTGGGCGGGGCTGTCCATGACGTCATGACGGGAGACAAATTTAAACAGTGTGTTTGCACACACATTTACTAAAAAAAGACTGAGCAGGAGAAACAGAGCATGGTTTTTGTCATAGTTTGAGGGGTCTTAGACACACTGGGGATACAAATTTATGTTAAACACATGAAAAATACTCATTTCCATTCAGTCACGTGAGGCTGATAATTACTTAGTGTGGCTTTGATATGAGTTACATCATTTCAGTTTACCCTAACATTTGGAAATGATTTATTAAACTGATGTTCAAAAGATGCCATGATCGTATTCTGGTTTATTCAAAAATCAAAATATCAATAAAGAAAATATCAATAATGAAAACATGCTGCTCTTCAGCGATATCAGAGAGCCTTTTATTAGTAGCAGCACAGTGCACATACAGACACAAAGCTCAGAGGAAAGGACCCATTTCTCTCCTTGTGCTCTCCTTGCATGTTTCTTTGCCCCTCGATCCCTGGTGGGAGGGACTAAAGCTGCGTTTCCACCAAAAGTACTTTTAGTTCCAGGATCTACTTTTTTAGGAACTAAAAGGTTCCTTCAGCCCATTGTGTGCATTTTCATTTTCTGACTTGCGAAGATTCAGCAAATTAACTAGCTGACGTATGTTATTACTCTGATGTACGCTATACAAATCGAAGGACATGGATCATTGTTTATTAATCACTATCAGTGAGCAAAACGTGTATATGAACATAAGCTCTGTTGGAATATAATGAAAAACAAGATGCTTGACCACTAAAAATAGCTCATTTTGTGTGTGGGGAGACACATGATTAAAGTTAGTTACAAATTTAATAAAAAAAACTGGATAAAGCCAACACGTTCATTAAAGAACTCCTGCACAGAGAAAGACACAGAAACATAATTTTCAGTCATTAAAACATTTTCAGCCGACAAGAGTTCAGCGTGCAGCACTCACGTTTGTGTCCTCCTCAGTGTCGGAGGAACGTGCTTTATTACCTGTTGTAATCAGCTGGTCCGTTTGTGTTGGAAAAGAGGAGACTGACTTCGGCTCCTTGTAGAAACTTCCTGAATGATAACTTAAAACAGTAAGTCCGGACCCAGTATTAACTAACAGCTAAAAGCTGAACTCTATCAGCTGTTAGCTGTAAACACACAGCAGGACTATCTGCACACTGGCTGCTGTTTCCAAGCAGTAAATATTATGTACAATCTCAATTAGACATCAGTGAGAATTGTGTGCTATATAGGTGTGATTTATTGGTTTGCAAGTGTCATTGAGTAAATGGTGGAAAAGAGAGAAGCAGTGACAGCGAAACACCCGAGATGATTGACTTAAAGCAAGTAGCCACTACTCAACCATTCAGAAATTCACTGCAAGGCAAGTCCCACCACCTCAAAGTTCCGCTACTTTGGCAAAGTACTACCCCCTGAGACGTTGAGCACCCCCATATCACCAAAATAGTGATCCTTGTTTTGACTTTGACTGTGAGATTGACAGTCGAATCAGGCTCCGCCCATCGAAGCATCGAATCTTCGACTATTTGGGGTCATTCTAACCCATATTCCCTATGTCATGGCTTCAGTGTCTCTCATTGCTATTTTCCAAGAAGTAGAAAATGGAAAGTACTAAAAACAAAACAGTTGTAGTAGTAGCTGTCATATGCCACTGAGAACACTGACTTGACAAAAAGTCATGCATGGATTGTATAAAGAGAACTGTGGCACCGTTCTTGCAAAGCAGCCTAGTATCAAACAGTGGATCACTTCACAGAGCTGAGGTATCCAAAACAACAAATATGCATAAGAAAAATTATTTCCTCAACAAAATAAATATCTTAATAGAAAAAGTGCTAATTTGTTTGTGATTAAAATAATTTAAATCAAATATTTAATGAACATTGGTATATTTTTATTGAGGAAGATTGTATCACTATAATTAACATTATTGTTTTATTGCCCCCTAGTTCACGTTCACAAACGGACACGATCAGTTCACC
>JAPMOB010250424.1:0-28145 GCA_029875015.1 Lepomis gibbosus | reverse complement strand
GCTCCAGAGGCGTGCGACCTCTGACATGTATAGCAATTGTAAGTCGCTTTGGATAAAAGCATCAGCTAAATGAATAAAAATGAGTGCAGACTTAGGTGTAGGCCAAAACGTAGACAACAGCCGAGGAGGTTGCCAAAGGACGATCAAAAGATATTTATTTGCACATAAATTAAACTAAAACAAGCTTACTTGATGGCACAAGGCATGAGTTCCAACAAAATAGAAATCCAAAAAGGCGAACTAATAAGCCCAACAAGACAATCTGAGAACACAGAGAACAAGGCACAGCAGAACACTGAACATTAGACAGAGCGTATACACGCGACAATGACCGGACAGGGAATGAATAGAAACACCAAACATTTATACACAGGGAGCAAGGAGCAGGCCGGGAGCAACACAGGTGACAGGTATCAGGACTGACGAGACAGGCAGGCAGAGACACAGCAGGGGAAAACAGATACCTCATTTCCACCAACAAAGAACTGGTTCTAAACTGGTGCTGGTTCAAAGTTGGTTCAACTTGCGAACCTTCTCAGAACCTGTTTGTTTTTCCACTGACTAGAGAGCCCAGCGAACGACATCATTACGTCACTGTGTACGTGGTAAAAGAACGGTTCTAGTTCAGCAAAGAGTTGGTGCCGCTTTGGAACCAGTTTTCCTGGCCTAGAACCGGTTCTTTGGGAGTCAAAACACAAAGAACTGGTTTGCGAGTAGGCTCCGAACCGGCTCTCCAAATGCTTTGGTGGAAAAGGGGCTAGAGAAACAGAGAGATAACTGGGGGGACAGGTATAACCAAGGTTACTGAACACTAAACATATGAGAGAAATATAAATGACAAACTAATACATATACAGGCAGACAGAACATCAACAAACTAACCCCAAACAGGAACACAGACTGAAGCTAAAATAAAACAAAACGCAGAGCAGACATGTGCAAAACAACGCAGACGTTTACAGGCCAGAAGTAAACACTAAGGCATGAACTAAGACAGAAAAAGGCACTAAGAGAAGAGACAAAACAGATGCTAAGTAAACTAGAACATGAGACTGAATAAAATAACAAGGCTACACAGAGAAACACAGAACCATAAACTGACTTAAACAGGAAAGACATGAACACAAAACCACGATCCTAACAAGCTCTCACCTTTTGTGTCGCCTGTCCAACTAAGTTATACGGTGGCCTCTTTGCCTCATTGTGGTGCACCAAACCTTAACGGGCTCTTTACTGTCTCCTGAGGCTGGAGGGCCAAAACACCCTCAGGTACCAAACGATTGGTGAGAATCTTTTTTGTTGGTGAGAACGGCCACGTGAGCCCATTCCACACTTTAAAATAAACTTTGATAAGGAATGCAAAAGTGAGATTTCTGCTTTATCCCAAGCCTTTTCACAAAGTATTTCTTTTGTTTTACAAGGGAAGACACTTAAAGGATGAAGATTAACTGGTTGCTTTACCAAATGTACGCCTGGTTAGCCTTCCCGCTGCTAATAAAGATCAGTGCACAGCTGATTCCCTGAGCTTTTCTATGGGAACCATCATCTTGTTGTGAGCACTATAAACTTTCTGACATTTAATAATGTTTAATAATAATGATTGAGATCACTGCAGATTCTTTTTTATGTTTGCGCGTGTGTGTGTATATATATATATATATATACTGATTATATATGGCCGCAGCTGCGTGTAGTCACGGCTGCTCTGGCATTGTTAAAGAACCCTGCTGCTGTGATACAAAGCAAAATCGCTCCTCTCTCCATCTTTGCTGTTCTTTTCATTGACCGGTCAAACCAGTGGAGCAGGCACAGTTATTGATATTGAAATGATTGATTGAGGTGCCCACTTCCACAATAACTGAGATTTATAACCAGAACAATGTGTACACGCAGCTTTATAATGCACAGATCTGTCTCACCTTTGATGTCAGACACTTTGAGCTGCAGTGAAAACTACAAATCAGTAAAACCTGCACAAAGGCAGCAATTCAGAAAGTTCTCAAAACCACTTTCCAATTATTTAAAGCTTTTGTTTAATAATGCCGCTGGAGTTTTTGTAAGTTTGGTTTAGGCGTCTCCAATGACCTTGAATTCTTAAGTTGTAACTCGTTGTGTTGCAGGACCGTTGGTTTTGGCGTCTGAGGAACAACAAGGTGCAGGAGGGTTACCCCATGCAGATCGATCAGTTCTGGAAGGGCCTGCCACCTCGCATCGACGCCGCCTACGAGAGATCTGATGGCAAATTTGTCTTCTTCAAAGGTACGAGGAAAAGTACTAAGATGTGTACAAACATTCGCCTTTTTTTAACACTAATGAATATATGACAGTCCTGCCTGGAACTAGGCCTTTAGTCTCATGGGTCCAGACATATATACAGAGGTACAGGAAAAACTGTGTTATATTTGTCAAACTGGTGCACCAGTTTATTTTTTTATTTTCTGACATTTCACTGGCATAATTTGCGGCGTACAGAGTGCTAACAGATGGAGGAAGGTGCTACGAGTGAGTAACTAGCGTCACACACATTTGGCAAAACTACATTCTTGAGAACAAGTTGTTTACATGGTGTATCCAGGATATCTCTCTTTATCTCCACACCAGATGCTTAGTTAGCTCCCCCACTTGTAGTTTCACTTAGCCAACGCTTCCTGTTGTGAAAACCTGTTATATGTTTCAGTCATCGGCTCCTGCACGCTACCACCACGCTGTCAAAGAGCTTGCTGGGGTTAATTACTCATAAATCATATAATAGATTATTAAACAGTGGGTCATTGCATGTTTGATCTATAGGTTTTGATTGTGGGCGTCACTTTAATTTCTTTCACAAAAGCACCTCAGTCGAGCAAAGCTGCTCCAGAATCAGACGATTTTTTTTACTCAAAATCTTGAGTGGAGAAACTTCTCATCTCTGTCTACCATCTGCTCCAGCGTTATTAGACCCTGCCCCGCTCTCTACATGCTCACCTCATCCTGGAAATATATTTAATAAAGTGTGAAATAGAGAATGGCAAGGCAGCGGGGAGCACCCAGCCTAAAGTAATAGAATTTCAATCTACGTATGAAACCTCCCTCATCCCCAGCCTGCTGACTGTAGAGTCGCTCATTTCCACCTCTCTCTCTCTCTCCCTCTCTCTCTCTCTTCCTCTCTCGCTCTCTCACTTTCTAACTCTCACACACACACACATACACACTCCAACATCTTCAATCGGAGTGTCCTGCTATCGCGGCCAGCCAGGAGCAGATATTAATGGCTTTGCTCCACAGCGACAGCACACACACATCCCCCGTGTTACTATCCTTGTGGGGACATCACAATGCATTCCCTAGCCCCTTACCTTAACCATAACCATCACAACCACATGCCTAACCTTGACCTTAACCTTTACCTAATTGTAACCCTAACCTTAAAACCAAATCATTTTAGTCCCCACAAAGCAACTGGACCCCGTAAGTACAGTGGGATCCCAGTTTTGGACCCTACAAAGTGAGTTAAACAAGGTCACACACACACATACATGGGCGCACAATGCTTCTTGCAACCATTTGTGCGAAGACAAAGACACGTGTGGACAGAACACACACACAGAAGTAGGAGGGTTGTTTGTGTGTCTGTTTTTAGTTTGCAGGCAGTCTCTAATCCATAAGCTCACAGAGGGTGACGTAAGAATAAAGAAAACTTTCGGTTCATTCTGAAATCTTCTATTTGGAACATTTTTATGAGCAGGGGTGGAAATTAACTTTTTGGCTCACCCGCCAAGGTGGCTGGTAGATCAAAAAATCCACCGGCTGAAGATATGGTGTCACATGTCACATATGGGAAAGTTGGTGACAGACAGGAGACAGAGAGACGGAGCAATCTCTCTGCGAGCTCCGCAGTCAACATGCCGGTCTTTTTACAGGCCGCTAGATACGGTAAAGCCGGACCGCTATGTCAAAGCACACACAGATAACGCCGCAAACTTTTATTCTGTATGAATTGACTTCTATTCTTTCAGCGATGATCTATGTATGAAAGCGGCTGCACTCTCACTCTCCCCTCCACCCACCCTTACAAATCTTTGCCAATCAAACACAAGTACCATGAAATGAACATAAACAGCAACCAATGAATTCCCCTAATCCGTGTGTTTTAGATCCCTTGGTACATTGGGGACCAATTTCAGTGTGACACACAACAAACAAGAACGCAGGTGTGCTGCGTCAAATAGATATTAAATGACGATAGGGCTGGGTAATAAAACAATAACGATAATTATCGAAATATAATTTTCCTCAATATCAATATAATAAATGTTCAGTATATTGTGAATAAATATTTGGTTTAATTCATTTGAATCACTGACAAATTAGCCTTTCATTTTTCAATAAAATATTTATCTTGTTGAGGAAAAGGGACTGAAAAAAGATTTACTGGTCATATTTGTTAAAAAAGATTTTATCATAATAGTTTTGAAGGTTCTCCCTCAGGTTTGTTAAGTGATCCACTGTTTGGCATCACGTGTTTCTCGCATTCTGACCATAAAGAAAAGTTTAACCACATAATTAACCATCTGGTTTCTTTACTTTAATCTCAGGAGCAAAAATCAGCCTTTAAACTTGAAAAAAATAATGATTTGACATTTATCGTGATAATTATTGATATCGAATGATATGAAATGTTTTTATCATGATAACATTTTTGGCCATATCGCCCCGCCCTACATGACGATATCATGTCATATAATTTAATTAATTTTTTTTAAATTAATTAAGATAACAAAAATAAATAATAAATTCTAGTAAGACACAGGAATAATAAAAATAAGACCTTATTGGTAAAAGATCAATATAAAAATTGTTTTTGTACTCATGGTGCCTCAATATCATGATCAAAGCACCTTAAACAGGTCTCACTTATCTATCAGTATTTTCCCAGTAATATGCACCGCTCATTTAGAAAAAGTGACTCCGGCTGCATTAAATGCCAGGAGAAGATAAAATAAAATTAGGACTCAGTGTCTTGTTTTAATCTTTGTTTATATTCATTGTTCCCATGTGGGTTTTTTTCCAGACCATGAGAACCGGCTATTTAAAGGAGTTGCTGTCAAGTCAGGCTAATTTATTAAAGCCTTTTACTGTAAAGGAGCTTTTATAGAGGAGTTCTATGATTTTAACCAGCAGCTTTTAATCTGTCTTCCCACATCTACCTTCTGAATAAGAACCGAATGTTTAACGAAGCATCAGAGGAGCTGTTTTCAAAGCTCTCTCGGTTTTTTTTTTAAAGAAGCATAATTAGATTTATTTATAAAGTTTATGTTTATGTTTTCACACTTCTATGATTTTGTCTGCCAGCAGGATATATCTCTGAATCCTGTGAACACGAGGCCAAAGAACAATTGATTAGATTTTGATATGATGATCTGGGATTTCACCCACTGAAGAATCACATAAATATTAAACTAAATGAGACAAACATTGGATTCGAAGTTCTTTGGGTTTGTTGGAGGGTAAAGCAATCAATTAAACTCAGACTTTAATGACAGGGGAGATTTCTGTATAGAAACTTTTCTCTCTAAAACTTTTGCCTTTAAATCAGAACTTGACAATGAACTGAAAATATGTTTAATACAATTAAAGCACTGACTCATCTTTTTTCCTTATCTTCCAGGTGATAAGTACTGGGTGTTTAAGGAAGTCACAGCTGAGCCGGGTTACCCTCACAGCCTGGTGGAGCTGGGCAGCTCCCTCCCCAAAGATGGCATTGACACGGCGCTGCGCTGGGAGCCGGTTGGAAAAACCTACTTCTTCAAAGGGGACCAGTACTGGCGTTACAACGAGGACAAGCACACGGCAGACCCGGGATACCCCAAACCCATCACTGTGTGGAAGGGCATACCAGATGCACCGCAGGGGGCTTTCATCAGCAGGGAGGGATGTGAGTGTCACAACCTTATTAATGCAGCACATTTCACACACTTTTCAGAAAGCCTTACAGACTTCATTTGTGGTAAAACTGTTGTAAAGAATGAAAATAAAGACATA
Source organism: Lepomis gibbosus (assembly GCA_029875015.1). Lineage (NCBI taxonomy): Eukaryota > Metazoa > Chordata > Actinopteri > Centrarchiformes > Centrarchidae > Lepomis > Lepomis gibbosus. The sequence goes on along the minus strand of JAPMOB010250424.1, from coordinate 22,124 downwards.
AAAAATAAATGCAAGAAACACAACAGAAGAAGGCAGCAGAAATGAATATCCATTTTAAAGGTGATCACTGTCAACACCTTTTAGATCCTCTCGTCTTTTGGTTCCACAAGTGTAAATAAGACTGCGTCAGTCATGGAAACAACAGTAATGTGACTTACGTACATTTTACTGAACCAAACCAACATTTTGAACGAACAGAGAAATTTAGTTAGAAAACTGAACTGAAACATTAGTCACAAAAAATTGTGATGATCAGTCTGTAATTAGCTGACCAAATTCGCAGGGTAATATAAGGCTGTGCTTTTTCCTCATTATGATCTGCTGATGCTCTGTGAATCTCAGCAAATGAGGGTGTTCTCTTCATTCAGTGAACATGATTATTACGCAGAGATTATTAAGACACCAAAGTTATGTGTTCTGACAAAAACACCACCGATAAAAAGTCACTGCTCAGCGAAGACAATAGAAACGTCCATTCCAGCACATACATCAGAATTTAACTACATGCAAGGTTTTTGAATTAACTTACAATTTACGTGTTTGTAAATGGTGACGAGTCTTTCAACTAAATGAAATTATTGAAAAGTGATTTGTAATTTCCACCTCTAATGCAATGCTAGTGACACTAACTCTCTAATGACTAAACATGCATCCCAGTATGTCTTGTGTTTAAAAAAAAAATTAGTTCTGAATTTTAAGAGATGTTCTTCATGCTAAAGGAACAAATACTATAGTATGTGGAGAAACATATCCACTGTTCTGCTAAAACACAACTAAGAGAATAGGTCAACTCAAGAATAATTTTTGTAGTCAGCGATCTGCCCGTTGGAAATTGATTGGTCTCTGTTAACTTGTGTCAAAAGACATTATGGATATAGCATTTTATATATGGTAACATAGTATTTTGTGTCTGAGAGGGGGTTCTGTGTTATGTCATTCAAATTTTAAAAAATGACAAATAAACATATTGTTGGAAAAAGATAATAGGTCTAGTAATCAGTCAGTCAGTCTGTCAGTTAATTGGTTGATCATTGAAGCTGTTAGGCCGCGATCACTAGTGGCAGAAGAAGTCAGGTGACGTAGTAGTATGTAGTATGAAGAGTGAGAAAGTCCATGTAAGGACGTGGTGTTGACTTTTACTCAGGAGACAGAGGTTCGAGTCCCGCGTGGAAGAAAGTTGACATGTTTCAAATTAAGTAAGCTGACTTACATAATGTACTAGTTTAAACCTAACCAGGTAGTTTCAAACTACAATCTTTTTTACAATGTTTTCCATGCGTTAAACGTCATATGACTTAGGTCACGTGACTGACATAACATACTAAGGGCCCGTGTCCACCAAAGTGTTTTTTGCTAGCTGAAAACGCCCAGCAGGGAGCGCTAGCGGGCGAGTACCACCGTTGAGTCCAAGAGCTGAGGTTTGACAAAGCCCGGTTCCAGGATAGTAACCGTTGCTACGGTGTGTATTTCTCCCGCCCCTGATTGGACAGCTGGGTAAAAAGTGACAGTGACGAGCGCAGCATTTTTCCCAAAGTTGAACATTTTTCAACTCCCAGCAACCGAAAAAAAACGCTCAGCGCGGAAAACACGCTTAGCGCCTCGCCACACTGCGTCAACACGGCGCTCCCATTGCAGTGAATTGAAAAAAGACGCTGGCGTTAGAAAAAAAACGCTTTGGTGGATACGGGGCCTGAAGGTTCTGGAAAGCCTGTCGCTGGTGTTGTTGTTTTGGGACACTTCACAATCAACCTGTTTTGTCTCTTAGGTGTGAGGACGTGTTGGACAGTCGTTCTCTCCATATTTCAGTTTATTCGCGCACAGTGTTTCTGCCACAGAAGCATAAAACGCCACAAGCAGACTCACACATATACACCGACTGCGAGAAAGAAACTGCCCATCATCACTTCTACTTGTCGAGTTGGGACCTCTTGACCTTGTAGCTGCCTCAGGGGGTGTTTGTGTGTGTGGGTGTGTGGGTGAGATCAGAGCCGGTGACATGGTCTGTTGGGCATGGTGTCTTGGTGTTAGATGAGATCCCCTGTAGGGACTGTGGAGGCAACAGACAACTGAGTGTGTGTTTGTTTCCTTCGGGTTGTTGGAGGTGATGGAGCAGACAAAAGTGGGTGTGTTAGTGTGTTCTGATATTCTGTCCTACTTTTATCTCATACCACAAACATACAGTATCTCACAAAAGTGAGTACAACCCTCACATTTGTGTAAATATTTGATTATATCTTTTCATGTGACAACACTGAAGAAATGACATGTTGCTCCAATGTAAAGTAGTGAGTGTGCAGCTTGTATAACAGTGTAAATTTGCTGTCCCCTCAAAATAACACATCACACAGCCATTAATGTCTAAACTGCTTGCAACAAAAGTGAGTCCACCCCTAAGTGAAAATGTCCAAATTGGGCCCAATTAGCCATTTTCCATTGGTGTTATGTGACTTGTTAGTGTTACAAGGTCTCAGGTGTGAATGGAGATCAAATGTGTTAAATTTATCGCTCTCACTCTCCCTCATACTGGTCACTGGAAGTTCAATTTGGCACCTCATGGCAAAGAGCTCTCTGAGGATCTGAAAAAAAGAATGGTTGCTCTACATAAAGATGGCCGAGGCTGTAAGAAGACTGCCAAGACCCTGAAACTAAGCTGCAGCACGGGGGCCAAGACCATACAGTGGTTCAACAGGACAGGTTCCACTCAGAACAGGCCTCGCCACGGTGGATCAAAGAAGTTGAGTGCACATGCTCAGAGTCATATCCAGGCATGCACCAGCTCCTGTCCAGCTCCATGATGTGGTCATGGAGGAGTGGAAGAGGACTCCAGGGACCAACCTGTGAAGCTCTGGTGAACTCCATGCGCAAGAGGGATAAGGGAGTTAAGGCGAATACTTTAGGCCCGGTTGGACATTTTCACTTAGGGGTGTACTCACTTTTGTTGCCAGCGGTTTAGACATGGCTGTGTGATGTGTTATTTTGAGGGGAAAGCAAATTTACACTGTTATACAAGCTGCACACTCACTACTTTACAAGTGTCATTTCTTCAGTGTTGTCACATGAAAAGATATAATCAAATATTTACAAATTGTGAGGGGTGGACTCACTTTTGTGAGATACTTTACAGTGCAAAACAATTTTCTATGTTTTCCCCTTGAAGTGAATTCTCATTATTGTTAAAGAAGTCTCTAAAATTAAATCCACACCTTGGACACTAAAACTCTCCTCTGAAACCCATGAAATGTTATTAGGATCCTGAAGGCAGGCCATTTTTAAGCTGGAATCCATAACTGTATAATTAAAAATGTCATGTCGTTTGTGTAGTGGAGTTTTCTTAGCTATTAAGAACACTTATTGATTTTTTTTTTGGTTTGAGTCCGATACTGAGCACCATAATGCATAACACTTGAGCTGTAGCCCCCAAAAAGTATTAAGTTAATAACACAAAATTATTGATATGATATGAGAATGCCTCTACTGAAACTGACATGAGATCAGTTGATTGTTGAGAAGACGTCTCACTCCCTCGAGTTGTCAGGATTGTTGATTGTACAGTGTGGTGTTACAGAGTGGAGCATCCGCCATCACAAGTGATCTCTGGTCGAGTTCAGACACACAAACATTTTGTTTTGTCATCAAGTTACTCACTGAATTAACATTAAGGAAAAAGGGAGAGATTAACGATTTGTGTTTTTTGCCAACATCAGTGTGAGAACTCAGAGTCACGCCCCAACTAAGGTTTCAGCTTTGCACAATTTCTACTCAAAGGTGAGCAGTGCTGCAACACAAGCAGACCGAGGTGGACAAAAAGTAGAGAAAGAATCAGCACCGTCCTCTGTTCTATGCTCACGGTAGCAGCTCACTACCTTTAGCTAACCATGTTCGAACCAGAATAAATCTACCATGCATCTTTAGAGTGCGATTTCATCATTTAGCAAACAATAAATTATTGGAGAAATTGCCTTGGTCGTACAGTGATAAGGCAAAGTATCTGTGTTCTAGTTCTCTGCCATCTTTGCTGTAGATGAAATGTTGTTTGAATAGCCTCACCGCTGTAGAGATGTTATTAGCTAATACGTATGTGCATATATTTTAGCTTTTCTTCTCATCTGCCTGTACGTGTGAGACTGTGTTGTTGTTGGCGAGGGTTTATCTCTCTCCCACATACCCTCCCATTTGTCTCCCAGCTTCAGTCTCACAGGCATTACATAATATAAAAACAACTACTGCTGGGACTGAAATACTGTAGCTGCCTATAACCACCGTGTCACGATAGAAATGTTATTGTCTCTAATGAGATTCTGCACCATGGGGATATAACAGGGCTGAGAGAGAGGGAGCTGAGGACGCTGATGGATGTTTTCAGTTTAAGAGAAAGCTGTTCTTACAGAGTGAAGGATGGTGTTTGTCACTCTTGAGAGTGAGGTTTTAGGAAATTGAGGAAACACAGCGGAGTTCCCTGGTGGTAGGTATGTGGTACTTGACCTCTATTCTTGTGACACAAGCACCCGTGCAGTGCCACTTCACCTGTATAACCACAAGTGACTTTTTTAACACTGAACCAGTAATTTAGAGGTTCCTGCACAGAGGGGTTGCACAGCTGAATTTGTAAGTTGGTTGTTTAGGTGGTGTAGTAGGATTTTGGAGTCCTGGGTGGCTTGAAGTCTGTTCAGTATGTTTATTCTTCATTTGTACTGTGTGTTGTTAGCCATGCTAGCAGGCGTGTCCAGCTCCACTTTTTTTAGTTATATGGCGCATAATCTGGGTAAAATAAATCTCTTACTTAAAAGGACGGTTGAGGATTTTGGAAGTGTAACTATATGAGGTACTTATATAGTCAGTGTATGGTCTGCAATAGAGAAGCATAGAGTTACTTCTACGGAAGCTAAGCAATGTCCTGCTGTGGACATTGTCAACAGCAAAAAGAAAGCCCACTGAAAAAAAATATTAGCAGTTCAGGTATCGCGGTTATGCATAGGAATACCGAAGCTCTAAGGTTGAGGAAATGTAGAATTATTTCTGCTCATACAGCCCCACTTAAAAATCCCAAATAATCCCTTTAATCATAGGTGTGTTTTGGGCGTAACATGAACAAAACCAATCAGTCATGTTCCTATATCTATAGCAGAACTTACTGTATACTGTGACAAACCTCCAATAGAACTTCAGGGATGCTGGAATGACCCACTTGCAAAGAAATGCAGCACAAAGCAGTGATTTGACAGCAACAGAGTGTACATAGGGACAGCTGGTATTATATATAGTCTTCAAATCATCTGACAACAGATTACAGATGTTTGTTACAACCTGAAGGGATAAACACACTTTTCCCTTTGCACATAACTGCCCCTCAAGAAAACTCAGGGACAGGTATGTGGTCCTTGACCGGTGGACCCACTGTCTCCGCCGTCTCCCAATCCTTTGTCCCATCGACACATCCATTTGACCGCATATGAGCAAATGCACCGATATTTAACTGAGGAGGATGAGCACGTAATGTTAGCGATATAAATTATGTTGTTTTACATGTTTCAGATTTTTTATCTTGTGCATCAGATGTTGAATGTTTAACAAATATTTTTGTAGTAATTTTCTCCCTCTCATCCTCCCCTCTTCAGACTACACATACTTCTATAAGGGGAAGGAGTACTGGAAGTTCGACAACCAGAAGCTGACGGTGGAACCCGGATACCCCAAGTCCATCTTGCGCGACTGGATGGGCTGCGAGCAGTCTGATATGGAGCGCTCCGGCAGCAAGGGTAACCGCGGAGACCGCCAGCTGCCCCTTGACGACGTGGACATCATGGTGACCATCAACGACGTGCCCACGACTGTCAACGCCATCGCTGTGGTGATCCCCTGCATTCTGTCGCTGTGCATCCTGGTGCTGGTGTACACGATCTTTCAGTTTAAAAACAAAGGAGTGCAGCAGAACACCGTTGGGCAGCACTTCTACAAATACCCTGTTCAGGAGTGGGTATGACAGACACCTTTCCTTTGAAGAGGTCTAAGTTCACGGATTGATGGGGGTCAAGTAGTTTTCATATTGTTAGCTAGCTTATCTTGGCTAATGGCCAATGACGCTAGCTAAAAACAATGGAAAGTCAATCCTGAAAGATGCTAATTGCGCTAGCTAAAGATGTAAAAGGGCGCACCCTGAAATGCTCCACGGGAGTAGATTTAGACGTTGTCTCAGAGTGAGTGAGTGTGTGTGTGTGTGAGAGAGAGAGATATAGAGAGAGAGAGAGATTTGTGCCTGTCTTGTGACACAAGCGCTTCAGTGTAAAACAGGAAGGACACTTATTTTGTCTTTTCCCGTTTCTCACTGGCCAAGGACGCTTAAAACAAACATAGCAAAGGACAGCGAGAACAGGTTTGCAAAGACTCCAGGAGGATCTGATTGGCTGGATACTGATAAACAGCAGATTTTTTTTATTTGCACACAACTTCTCTGGCTATATGAAAAAGTGTCTTATGAGCGACACTGAACCTTGCAGATTTCTACTGGGACCTACATCACGATTCTTCTTCTCAGTGAAAATAAAAAATAAAGGATTTGGGGCAGAATGAAAATTGCTCCTTAAAGCCAGACATCACCTCCAAGTTTGTTATAACAACACCGTGAACTACTTCAACTATTAAGTCTAATGAAATTTAATGGGAAAAAAAGGTTTAAAAATATTAAACTTGAAGATAAAATTTAGGTAGAAAGGCCATAACAAAAAGAAAACCAAGGACTTCTCCGTGGATCACTGAATTTTGTTTAATTTATTTTCAGTTGTATGGAGATGTAAAACTGTTAAAGAGGACCTTTTTCTCTCTTTTCTCACCAAACACACTACAAAGCATCTTCATCACCATTAACTCAGACCTTTGTCGACTTAAAGCTCCATCGGCTGATCAAATAAAAACATTCTTTAGTTTACACAGCTTGAACTGACGGGTTTTGAGAGATGTAGAATAGCAAGTCGTCAGCGTATAATGACAGAATAGATAAATGACAAGTTCAACAGCCTTATCTTTGTCTCAACACATTTGCTCATATTTTACAAGTTGCACACAGCCAGGGCCCATATTTATCAAACTGCTAAGAGTGAAACTGTGGACTCAAGTGAAAGATAAAAGTATGAAAAAAGCTCTTTATCAAACGTATTACCACTTCAACTTGCTCTCAAATTTAAGGGCTCTGCAGACTCCTAGATGATGATTCACTGAAGTGCGTTTCAGCCCACTGTTTGCATTTTATTTGAGCATTTAATCGGATGTTATTCTGCTTTTCTTTTTTAGCATGTGGCAGTGGTGCAAATTTAGTTTCCATTTAAGCCAATTTCCTAGTAATTTATCCATATTTATATATTATAAATGAATCAAACTGCATTTCATTTTAATTGCTACTTATGATATGAAGGTTTTCGCACGAATAGAATGACCCTTTTTACTTTTTACAAATTAAAATTACAGGTGTTTTTCCACTTATGTTTTTTTAAAGAAGATACGTGTTTTGTAAAACCTCATGACTGATGGACTCTTCCTCCTCTGTACATGCATGTGAATAGTCATTTGAGAGCTGTTTTTAAATGTTACTCTTTCACTGTGCTGTTAAGTAGGAGTAAGTTGCTTCATAAATGTGTCTCAACCTCGGGAAAGAATAGTTTTAATCCTGGAATAAGAGCATTCTTAAGTGTAATTCTTAACATTTTGATAACTACGGGCCCTGAGCTGAACTAGTTAGCTTAGTTGGTTCCTTGAGTCCGTCTTTATCCTCTATTTTTCTCTTTCTACGCTCTAGTGAGGAGGCTCCTGAAGATGTGAAAGAATTAGAGAAGTCCAAGAAAGGAGGAAATAGGGAGAGAAAGTAAAGTGACTGGGAGGCCGAATAAAGCAGGGTTTGAATGGACAGAGGGGGATGCAGGGATGCACACAGGATATATGTGGGTCTGTATTAGTATGCTGGCTGTGGCACGGCAACATCGACAGAGCTTAAAGAAGTACTTCTGTTCACAAAGCTCTAATAGGGGCTACTCGCCCACCACATCCCCTCGCTTTAATCCTGCTGTCCTCCCTCTGTCTTTTCTCACTGTCCTCTTGTAATTCTTCACGTCCATCTGGCCTCTCCTCTCTCAGTCCATTTGCTCTCTCCGTCTATTTAATCTTTCCCCCTCTCCTCTGGCCATCTGTGCTGCTCTCACTCACTACTTACCTTGTCTGTCTTTACGTCATTTTACCAATACACATATATGTGTCCAGTCTGCTTAACACCCCAGGTTGCTTGTTCACATTCAGTCCGTTCAGTCAGGCTGCTTTCATGATGACTTAATATGTGCTTTTATTGTTGGTTAAAACTAAGGGGCTTGTAATTTGCCTCCAGTGTTGTCAAAAGTGCCAACATTTCTTGCTGTCTTTGGCTCTAAATGTCGACTTTTACTCCACAGAAGGATTTGTCGACACAGGCAAGGCAATTTTATTAGTCTGGCACCTTCAACAAGACAATTCAAAGTGCTTTGCATAAGATAAAAAAGTTAAATAAAACAGAACATAAAAACAGACAATAAAACACATAATGAGAGAATAAAAACTACAGTGCTTTGCTGTTGATGTAGTCACAAGTTTAACTTAATAAAACATCCCTGATTTTAAAGAACTAAGAGTTGGAGAATACAAGAAGTCAAGTTTTCTGGAAGTTTATTTCAGATACGTGGATCATAAAAACTGAAAGCTGCTACTCCATGTTTAGTTTGGACTCTGGGGACGGAAAACAGACCCAAACCAAACCATCTGAGAGGTCTGGACGGTTCAGAACATAGCAGTAGATCAAAAATGTATTTTGGCCCTAAACCATTCAGTGCTTTATAAACCAACTGCAGTATTTTAAAGTCAATTCTGAAGTGGAGTGATGTGGTCTCTCTTGGTCTTAGTGAGTGAATCTGCTGCAGCTGTCTGATCTTTTTAGAGAGACCTGTAGACAGCCTACTGAAGCTTGGGGCACATTTTTCTAAATCCCACTGAGACATAAAGTCTTCTAACTCTTGCTTTATTGTTAAGTATCTGACAGTGGGCTGATCTTTGCTCAGAAAACAGTTTGTTTAACTGGAGAAAAGTTTGGCACATCCAATCGATGATTTGTTCAGTCCACTTAACCAGTGCTTGATTGGGACATAGTTGGTGATCTCATGACATAGATCTGTGCTGTCTCCATAGTTATGGTAAGACATTGTTTTGTTTCCAGTAATCTGTGCTAGCGGGAGCATGTAGATGTTGAACAGAGGCCCCAGAATGGAGCCTTGGGGAACCCCACATAATTTTTGTACACTCAGATATGAAATTACAAATCGACCTAAAGGAGTCCCTGTCCTTCAAACAGGATTTAAACCAGATGAGCACTGTGCCAGAAGATCCAGCCCTAGTCTGTCTAGTAAAATGTCTAGGCTGTAAACACCTTGTGTTACTTTACTCATTTATATGTTGTATAGATTTATGTGGGATAATGTGCACCAATTTAAGGATTTATCAACTTGCAAAAGGGGGCTGTGATTAGGAATACGGTCACATTTCCAATCTCAGAAAAACATTAAGATTTGATAGAATAGATCAAACACTTCTAAATAATTTTAATTTTTCCTTTCTCAGGGCTTCTGGCCCATTTGAATTTTCTGAATATTATATATAGCTGTCATTTTGCGATGTTAACATGTAACATGATTTATGCAATCGACCATGCAGAGAGGGGGATGCACGCACTGACAGTTAGATTTGAGACGTCTTGTGCGACACTCAAATCAACAGCATTCCTGCTCAAAAAGCAGCACTGCAGTTCTAACTTAGCATGCTTTATTTGAATTCACAAGCTGCTCATTTAAATGTCATTAACTCCGATATGACTCATAATGGTTCATTCAGAGGCCAGTCAGCTCTCCTGAGGGGGTTTGGAGTCCCCCACCCATGACCTCTTACCACAGGCTAGAAATCTCTGTTGTAGGGTGAGTCGGGACATTAACTGAGTCACTGTTTATCAGGATTGTCTGTATAACTCTGTTGATTTTCAGTTTTAAGATTTAAATGCCTCTCTTTTAGTTGAGAGGAGACTTAGACACATATTTTAAAACAACCTCCCTGGTCAAAGAGTTTTTCTTAGTATTATCCTCATAAAAATCTGCACACAAATAATGCAGTAGGGTGCAGCGTGTCTCTCCACATCACTTTCAAGGCTACTTCATACTCTGTACATCTCTCTCTCTGTCTCCCTTGTTCTTGTTCTCATTCGCTCAGCTTTGTACCTTATTCACCGAGCTCTCTGTCCTGCAGTAATTGAATGTGTTCTCATCGCAATTCCTTGCTGCTGTCAAGAGCAATTCAGCACATGCAGCATTCAGCACAAATCGATGTCATTCAATATCCCACAGCGCTATTTGACTCGGCGGGGAGAAAAAAAACGCATATTTGTTCCTTGAGGGTGTACAATAAACACAGAACAAGGCATTCTGCTCCTTTTACCTTTAAGCCTATATACAGCACACAGAATCTGTCTGCTGGGAGTTTGTGGAAACATGAATGTCTATCCAAAGAAAATTGCCTATTGGACCAAGCTTGTCTTTCGCTTTGTGTTTTCTCAGCTTGAGTGTGAGGATCTGGACAGATGAACTTGACTGATGAAAAGAAAAAGAAGATTGAAATTGAAAAGTTGCATTCCAAAAGAAGATATCGATTAAATTAAGGCTCACATACATGGATTATGGGTCTAATTATTTTTTAGATTAATCATTTTTAAATGAAATATCACAGAATAGTGATTAATGGGCTCAAAGTGACTTCTTCAAACAGTCCAAAACTCCAAAGATAATAAGTTTATGATCAGATCAGACACAAAAGTAGCAGCAAATAACTGCATTTGAGAAGTTGGTATGTTTACTTGAAAAAATCATTTAAAATTTGTATTAATTATTAATGTTCTGTCGATTGAGTAATCGATTTATCGATAGTCATATACTTAATATGTATACAGCATGTTTACATAATGGGAATATCCCTGGTGGGGAAAAAAATCGAATAAATTTGATTGAATTTCATAATTAACGCTGAAAAAATTACTGTGAAAGTTGCACCAATGTAATTTTTTGTATTATTAATTAATATTAATTGATGAACTGCTGCTTTCACAAAGTATGTCGGCCTCTTTGGAATGAAACCCTTCAATGGTGAAAACACTACACAAAGATGTGGCTCATGATATCACCAGATTATTAGACGATGAGATTGTGTAAATCGACAAAAAATGGAAATTAGCTTGTACGTTTACTTGCAGCAAAGCTAGCATTCATGTGGAGTCATTAGGATGATAATGCCAATGAGTTCTGTAGCTATGAGTAGTTTAGAAAGGCTCCATTTTGAGACTGTTTATCGCGATACCACTGTGTTATGTTTAAATTCTTTGATTGTCTTCCTGAGTATTTTGGGGAGAAAACACTCTACAGGTCAAGCTAACATCTTTATCAGTTCATTTATTTCTCGGCTGAACCTTTTTACTAATAAAAGACACTTCAGGTTTTCTGCTTCTGTGCACATCTTAGACAAGACAGGCTAAAAGGGGGGTAGATATGTGATCCGCGAACTTGCTGAGGTGGTTATCAGCTGTGCTCTGCTTGACACTAGTGCACTTTGTAAATAGCAGAGCTGCAGGCTAGTTGTGAAGCGTTGCAGGTTTGTCATTAGCTGAGTGTTTTGTTGCTCTGTTATTTAACATGAGAGAAGATGGGAAGGGAGAGTTGTGGCTTTGTCTTGGTGTGTTCTCCCCTGAGGGGGGCGGAACATTTTAGCAAGCTAACGAGGGGTCTGCATCCCACTTCTGCACATAATATCTCCCAGTTCATTCCACTCGCTCTCGCCATCATTGTTGTTCTTGGTGCTCATTCTTAATGTAAAAGACAGAAGTGTAGTTGTTGTCTGAAAATAACTTGCATACAGGATTATTACTTACTTCAGTGTTGCTATCAGGTACTTACTGTAGGGTTTACAGTAGCAGATGTGCAGGCAGATTAAACCGCCATTCATCTCTTTATATGTTGCAAGCCACTGAGTCGCTACACTGATGCAATCGGGGATTAAGTGCCTTGCTCCACGGCACATCAGCAGGGAGAGAAGAGCACCTCTCGTGCAGTTCATCGTGCTGATTTCTACAGCGATTTCCGGGGCGTTAAAGCCGGCAACTTTGTGGTTGGTTGCATGAACCCTGACCCTCCTGCCACCCCCCGATGTTGCTTTGACGATGAATGACTCCTGTTCTCACATCATCCTCACCAAGTATCAGTGGTTACATTTAAAGGACACGTTGTGGAGATTTTACCAGTTAAGCCGTGAGTTCAACTTAGCATGACAAGTGGCCTGCAGTACTTAATGAAGGAGGGCAATTTGTTGAATTTTAATGGGGCGGGTGGTGAGCAGGTAAAATGTTCTTTTCCATCATGTTTTGCCTGTGGGGAAAAAAATCTTTACTCTGATACGTTTCCGTCGTAGACAGAGACACCACCCTCTGGGAGAAAAGTCTGAGACTGTGTATATATTTCCTGAGATTTACAGAATAGCAGTTTACAGTGTATTTCAGCAGATGTCTGTTTTTGGAAATGGAAGAAGGGTACTTGAAAACATACTGTAGTGATTTATTGTTACTTATTCATATTACTTATGGAACACGCATAAAGACAAAATATATGTACATGAGATTTTTTATCTATGTGGTGGACGCTGTCTGTCCTCCTTCTCTTCTGTTGGAAACTTATTTATTCAGCTATGTTCTGTACTTGTCACTGAGGGCAAAGGGTCCTCTGAAAATTTGCCTCTTTTTATGGTTATTGTGTGCAGACCTGGGACAAACTGGCACTTAAACGTACTTCATCTACACCGGTGTTGGATTTGTCTACCTTAGAGTCCATACCTGCCACAACTCAGTCCTTGTCTTTCTTAAGGTCACGTTCCTCCTCTCTGGCCATGTCACACCACGTACTGTGCATCCATCACGTAAGCATTACTCTCAATTCAAAAGAGGAAGGATGGAACTTGGTAGCCACCGTGGCAGGCAGATAAGTTCAGAAAAAAAATGTCTCTAAGAGCCTGGTGGTGTCTTCAGCTCGGGGTCATTTTGTCCCAGGTCTTGTGATGTTCTGGTGGCTCTGGACAACAGTGAGTTGCCTTTAAAGGTAGACTTAGTTATCTGATATCACCCACTCCCAAACAGGGGTGACACTTGCCAAGGATGGTACATCTGCATTACAGTAAATTCAGAAAACTTCAAATTACTTCAGTCACTGAGACGCAACATAAGCAAATCTATTTTGTACTATGTGTAGAACACGGTCCCTATTTGCCCTTTAGTTAGGACCAAACTGCTTCACTCTTTCCACAAACAAAAGGAAATAGTTAAAGGATTGGTTTAAACACTTTCTGTAATAATTCCTCCTGTTCATAGTGGGAGAGATCCATTACAATGTGCTTCCAATGTCAGTAATGGCCGACAAAAAACACAAAACAATCCTGTTTTGTAAAAATATAATCAAAAGTAAGCTAAATAAAACAAGTGGGTATCTTCCAATGTTGCGGTCTCTTTACGCTTTGTGTTACTGCCCCAAGGTTCACAGTGGGTCATTTGCTGTTTGTAATTTGATTAGTACTACATCAACTGGGTCTGTGTATTATTACGTAGCCTTGAGGCCAAACATTTTGTAGTGGGGCTCTGCATCAAATATAACTCCTTTATTATTTTAGTTTATATTCTCCTCATATGGTGCATTTCCCTAAAAAAATAAATGTGCTTCATCAAATCACCGAAAACCTGGGGCCAGGTAAAAGAGAAATGATTGGCTTCTGGGTCTCTGTGAAAAATATGATGAAGCTATATATATTGTTCATGATGGGAACTTGAAAGAATCAGGGGCCAAATCTTTTAATTAACTCAGACTTTGTTTTTTCAACAACTGGAAGACTGTGGATTTAGTCCCCCATTACTTCTATTGAAAAGGACTGCCTTTGTAAGAGGCAGGAACCATTACAGCAAGCAGAACCTATTTTAAAATCCTTCAACAAACGTGAACCTATCCATTATTGTGGAATCAAGGAATATAGTTAAACTAACATTTTTAGGTTACTGCTGCCTTCTTTACGTTTATTCTTGACCTGAGTCCGAGAACATGAATGGCATGAAAAAACATAAATAAAATAAAAAGTAAGTCTTTCAAACTGTCCCCAGGTTTGTTAACATTGTGACTGTTTCACATTTATTAGTCGTCCACTCACTGAGTTCATAACTAAAATCACACCTCACAGCTTTTAGTGTATCAGTACAAATTCCAGCTTAAACGTCAGAATCCCATCTCTGGCAGATGTTGCTGTAGGTTTGGAGTGTGGCTTCATGTGACTAAGTTTTCCTTTAACTTGCCTGTTGTTGCCTTTAGTTTCTAACGTTCTCCTCTTTAAAAAAAAACAAAACATATATATATATATGCGTATGGGTGAATAAAAACATATCAAAATGTAGTCTGGGCAGACTTTTTGAAGTACTACGATATATTGAAGTTCTTTGGATAATATCACAACTAGTACTACTACTACTACTTCTAGAGAGATTTTATCAGATATAGCTTTAAGAGAGATTCAATTCACTTTTGTTTTTCTTATAAAGAAAAGGAAAAGTTTTCTGTAAATACATTATGGTTTTTGTTTGGTTTTGGGTTTTTTGACTAAATGGGTTGATTATAAAATCAAAATTAAAAAAATCGGACCTTGGCTCACTTCTTTACATGCAAAATAAGGCACCATTTTTTTATAGTCATCATGTAGTCCTTTCCGGTCGGATATCAAATATCAGCTCATGTAAATAGAAAGACCAACAAAAACTTTTGAAAGGTTTTGTATTTTTATTTCTTTGTCTTATTTAAGATTAAAGTTATCATCCTTTGCACACAATATACCATTTTTATGACTATGCTTATATTGGATAGGCATGTTTACGTTTATGACTTGAGAAGAATATTACATAATTCCAGTTTTATTTCTAATGAGACAAAGTTTAATTATTTAAAATGCTAACATCACTGGAACAAAGATGCTTTTTTTCTATGTTTGGTTTGGTTTTACTGTCCCACACCAATTATATACCAATAACACATGTTCTGTTAACAATGAAATGTCAATAAAAGTGAAAACTTCATTGTCTAAGATGTTTTTCATTGCGTAAATTTATTGAACCCGCTAACACTTATATTCATGCAGTTACAGCCTACTTTATAAATCAACTGTCTTCCAGTTAGGCCTGTAATATTACATTACATTACATTACATTTACTCATTTGGCAGACTCTTTTATCCAAAGCGACTTACATTTGAGGAACAAACGTATCAAATACAGCACGAGGTGTACAACTGACAATACCTACTAGTAAGGGCAGCTATAAATACTAGTAAGATCTAATAGGACCTATCGCATCAATGGGGGAAATACCGAGGGAAAGAAGTAAGTTAACAAAAAAAGTGCAATCAAGATAATTGTAAAGGTTTAGAAGAATAAGAGCACAGGAAGTGCATGTTAGAGTTTATAGGTTAAAGGTGTTATAAGAGAAAGTGTTTTTTAGGAGCTTCTAGAAGTTAGAGAGGGACGCCCTGCTCTGATGGCGCGTGGTAGCTCGTTCGTGGGGTCACAAATGAGAACAGGGACTGAGATCGCTTTGTGTGAAGGAATGGCAGAGACGGGCAGCGTTCGTTGGAGGAGCGTAGTGGCCGAGAGGGTAGGACGTAGGCTTGAAGGAGAACGTAGGCTTGTATTATGGAGATGGGTGCAGACCCAGTTGTCACTCTGCATGCAGCATTAGTGACTTGAATCTGAAACGGGAGGCCACGGGGTGTTATAATGGAGTAATCAAGGTCAAGGTCAAGGTATATTTATTTCGCAGGTAAATTTGTTTGGCAGATAAAAGAAAAGAGTTCGGTCATCCCAAAAAAAGAAACATATGAGACAAACATTTCACATACAATTTTACAGATAAAACATACTGTAAGTAAGTAAGTAAAAAAAAATGGAGTAATGGAGTGACATGAGTCCTTTTAGGCTGATCAAAAACCAGACGTGCTGCTGCATTCTGAACCATTTGTAAGGGTTTCACCACACAAACTGGAACCCCAGCTTGGAGAGCATTGAAATAGTTGAGGCAAGAGAAAACCATGGCCTGTGCCAGAAGCTGGGTGAGGGTGGGGTCATCTGATGGGAAGTATAGGTAGAGTTGGGTATCGTCCGCGTAGCAGTGGTAAGAGAAGCCTGCAAGCGAATGATCACCCCCAGTGAGGTGCTGTAAATTGAGAAGAGAAGGGAGCCTATGTGGAGAGCACCTCCCTGCCCATACCTGGAAAGCCAGAGGCAGAGAAAGCTGTAACAAAGACCCCCTCAGGGTACAGAACCAAGCAGCATCAATCAACAACAGAAATACGGTGATTTATCAGGAATAGCCTAAAAGGAGGAGCTGGGGTTGCAGAGAAAGAAGCAAGGGTAAAGCTTAAATAAGGCGAGAAATCAACTGAGCTTTCAGCTGATGTGGGCTGACTTGACTTTGTTGCCTGCCTGAACTAATCCAATAAAAGTAACTTTTTTTCATGTTACATGATTTATGTATTCTCTTCACTTATAAGGCTCAGATTGTCCCATCATCACGGTTCTTATAATCCTGGAACTCCGACACTCTCCTCTATTCATTCATGTACAGATATTTGGCCCGTGTTTCCCCTTGGAGTTGTTTGGGGGTCACAGTGTCAGAGTTTGAAAATCCCTCAATTGGATAATTGCCTTCTCCCGTCTTCACATTGTACTATTTTGCATAATAAAGAGACATAACTGTGCAAGACTTGAAAGTAAAACCAGCACAAGCACGTACCTACTTTCAATAGTAATTATGGATTATTTTTATGATCTTTGTATGAACAAATACAACAATTTTGAATTAATTAATTAATTTCAATATTTTAAACATATATTGCCTTATTCTGACTCAAAGTTATCACTAACAGAACAACAACAAAACTCTTATCACAGCCATACATTTTTAATTTATGTTTTGCTGTTTTCTGTCAATTTCTGTGTTCTTTTAATTAAGTATTCACTTTTGCTGCACTTACACTCAGAGTCAGGCTCACAGCTGGAAATATTTTTATTGCTCTGCTGTTTTTCCTGCAAAATAAAACCGTATTCAGTATGACACTGTTTAAGTGTACATTTCATACTTGTTAACTTTCAACAGCCCTGGTACTAAATGAAGTTCTGCAAGTCCATTAACAGTTTTTGGGCATCTGTGAGATTGTGTGCAGTATAAATCTACCAGATGTGCATAATAAATCTGCCTTGTGGTATTTTGCTGAAATACCCCTTTAGGGACATATATATGCGTCTCCTCTGGTGATATGCAATATGTTCAACCACCTGGCCAGTAACGGGACTGGACAGACTGTTTCTGTAGATGCCTTCCAACACCATTTTAATTTCATGGCAATTTAATGTGTCATTTGGATTTTTCATGAGATTTCCTCTATTTTGGCCAAATGGATGATTCTGCCAGCGTTCACATTATTTTCTTTTACTGACTTCATGCTTGGCGGCAGAATTGTTCCAAATGGGTCAATTTATCGTCATTTACTAAAGTTAAAGGGCCGTTTTTTGCGGCTGTTGCTCCCTCTGTGATGTCGCTGTAAATCTCTGTTAGTGAAAACAGGTTTGCATCATGTCAGCAGTGAGGGCCTATTTAGATGGGTGAAATTGTTCTGCAGTAAATGAAATTCTGTTACACTTGGTGAACTCATGGGTTTTTATGTGTGCCCACAAGGTAAACTGTAATGTCAGGAGTAACTAAGAAACCTTGAATGAATGCATAATGTTGTCACAGTCTTCCCTCTCCAGCCACATCCCCTGTTCCCCCGGCTACTTCATTACTATTTCACATCTATCCACCCCATGCCCTTGGACTTGACCTGCCTCCCATCACCTGATTGCCCCTGCCATCTACACACCCCCTTCCCACATCTGCTCGGCAGTTGTCTTGTCTTCCCCGCCCACCTCCTCACCTGCCTCTCATTCCCTCATCAGCCTCAGCGTTACATACCAGACCAGATGCATTCATTTCCCTGCCAAATCATCACAGTTGCAATGAGCTTGGAACTTTTCCAGAACCTGAACGTTACCTAGATTCTGCCCCTGGACCTGCCTGCCTGTATCCAGACCTGCTTGCCTGTAAGCCTTTGTACTACTCCACATTTGATATAATTAATTTAACTATTAAACTCTCTGTTCCCTGTCCTGATCACACTGAGACGAGTGTATTGTTGTTGCTTTGTATCTGCTTACCTTTACCTTACCTGCGCAGGTGGAAGGTTCAAATTGGATGAGGCTGAGCTGTTCACTGGTCAGTAGGGGAGAGGACAGGTGGCAGCTTGATTTTTATAAAATATTGTTTCAGATTAAGTTGTTTTTGTGCTGCCTATATCAGGATGAATAATTTCAGTGTAATATTATACGCTCCTCTTTTCCCCTGGAAATGTTTGCATCTTCATAACTACAGCTGCTGCTGAAGACATTTGGCAATAAAATGCACGGAGACCATCACAGGATGCGCAGTAAGATGTTTGGTATGGACAGATGTTAAGTATGGATGTTTTGTGTGATGGGAAAAGTATTAAGTTTTAAGATTTTACATAACTGTACTTTTAATAAACCTATTTGTCAATATTATGTACTTAGTTCATAATTATAATTCCCACTAAGTGTACCATTTCAGGACTCTTAAAATTGGTTCTGTTTGGGAGAAGATCATGATTCTTTTTAAAATAAGTAAGGACAATTTATTTAACACATTTTACAGAGTAGATCACAAACTGCTTAAGAGAAGTAAAATAATAAAACTGTCAGTGCTGGGTAGCGATTTTTAATCGCATTATTATGAGCAAAATCAAATAATGACTTCTAAAGTAGTGTATTGCACACTTTTAATTAAATGTACTGCTATATACACAGAAGTGCAATAATATGTTTTGAAAACAGTTTAAACAAAAAACAGCAGTATTCCCTTTTACACAGTAGCAATAAAATGTTTCTTGCAAATCTCAACTTAAACATTAGTGTAATCAAATCAAATATTAAACCAAAGCTATTTGCCACTGCCAGGGAATTACCTTTTATCTAGCTTGTTAAAACAAGTTACCATCAGAGTCCCATCCTCCTGTGACCCATGGTTTGACTGGATGTGTATTCAGAGCCAGCGAGAAATGGACTTGATCATTTAAAAAAAAACTATGTTAACGTGCGATAAAATTGTTGGCGCTCATTAATGCATTAACGTCATAATAACGTCATAACGTACCCAGCCCTAAAAACTATACATAATAGATACAAATAATACAGAAACATATGAAAAGTAAATGGTAATCAAGCAATAAAACATAACAAACAGCATAAAAAACATAAAATAGATGGACCTTTAAAAGCACACATTAAATAGCACATTACCAGACAAAGGCCTGCCCAAGCTTGTTTATAACAGGGCACAGTAGGTCTGGGAGCCTTAAGGCTTGAATCACTTGAAATGCACGATCACCTTTAGTTTTCAAATACGTATTCAGAACAGCTGGTCAATCCTGGTTTACAGACCAAAGTGGTCAGCAGATGAAGAAGGTCGGAGATGCAGGTGCCTGACAGAAACAGACTCCATCTTGACTGTATTTGAGCACCAAGCATCATCGATGTAAAAGCCACTTCCTCTGATCTTGTGCTGACAGCTCGGAATACGGACCACCTGCCGAGTGCTTATATAGCCTCTGTGAAGGCAAGCACCTTAATCTAAGTCCTGAATCTGACAGGGAGCCCGCTAGACCTGTGGCCTGTACCGCAAAGCAGGATTTGAGTTTATCCAGGTAACTTCCGGGTTAACCCTGGGTTTTCAGTACCACGAAGGTGGTTCACTTCTTACCGGGGTAGATCTCCATGGTAACTGCTAACCTGCTCCGGAGCAGGCTACTGACCAATCAGCTCTCTTGGAAAATGACATCGCTGTCTGTAGGAGATCCCACAGACTGTTTTATAGGCTGCTTTATGTTTGCTGCGGTGATACGGAAAAACTCTTGATTAAGCGTACAGCGATTATAATCCTACAGAGACTGAGTAAAAGCCTCAGGCTAACGTTGCCTACAGATTTTTACAGTACAGCAGGATCAGCCTACTTACTGCTTTGAAATGTGTTTAATATTTTTTTAATTTTTAATATCTGCTCCTGACGCAGCCGTTAAAATAAATAGGTTTTATTTTTCTTATGTGAGGCTGAATATTATGAGCAGTTTGGTAGGGATACTGAAATATTACATTTTAATATGAACATAGGCTATCTAGTCTACTTTAGGTTAAAAGGTCTATGGCCTACTACAGAGACTCATGTTCCGCCCAGAGAGACTCACAAGTCTTTGCGCTAGAGTCCAAGTCAAGTCTCAAGTCTGTCCTGGTTATAATTACCTGCTGTGGTTCAGTCCAGGTTGCTTATAAAACTGCATAAGGAATACTGTAACTGTAATCTGTTTTTAACTTATAGAACACAACCATGCAGCCTAATGCACGATGTATCTACAATTAATGGATTATTATAAGCTTATAAACTACTGTAAGTCAACAAACCCTGTTGACTCTCAAACTCTGTGTAAAGTTAGCTAAATAAAACTGCATAGTTACATGGTCAACAAAGAAGCTGTAGCCACCACAGGTTACTAACCTATCTTGCTGTATTAAGTTTTAAAGCCAAAGTTTATGATGAACGGCTCAGCAGCTGCCGCTGTTTGTTGTCCTCTCTCATGTGTCACGTAGGCAGGTTATACCTTCCTAAAAATAAAAATTGTTCACGAGTCCCGCACCTCAAGTCCGAGTTGAGTCTGAAGTCTTTTGAGGACGAGTCTCAAGTCTAAAGTCACTGGCTGTTTCTCAATACAGAGTTCGCCAAGCTCAGACTTCTGTACTTTAAATCTCAGACTTGGCAAGTTCGGTTCAGGAGTACAAACTTCCATGAACGGAAGCACGCAGTCCGTCATTCAGCCATTGGAAGAGCAGCGGACTTGATGATGGCTGGACTCGTTAGCAGGCGGGACCTCACATCTCCGAAAAGGTCGTAGCAATTTTTTAAATCAGCTCTGTTTTGAGAAATCAACCACATCAACAGCTATATTCTCGCATAAAAAAACTCTTAATACTACTATATGTGACACAAGAACAGCAGTATTATAACTTACACACAAGTCACCACCGATGCAGGCTCAGTAAAAGGGGCGGAGCGAGAACACATCCGGGTATTTTACTGTACTTGGCTAGATGCAGACTTTTGAATTGGAACAGTACTTTGGCTGCGACTGATGACGTTTCACAAGAACATAAGTACAGAAAAGAACGCAGATTGAGAAACAGCCTGTGTGCAAAACTTAAGTCGCACTCGAGTCCGAGACTCTAACTCTAGTCCCCATATCTGGTTCCGCCCCACCTGAACCAGCCTAAATGTTGAGATTCAGTCTTTCAGCCGCTATTTGGGCACATTTTATGGCATAAATGGATTTTTCGATTCATTGCTTTATGAATTTAGAACAATGTTTGGAACACTTGAGTGTTAAATAAATTAATCCACATCAGCTTCCACAAAATGGTTGCTGGTCTTCAAGGCTCCACACACATAAGTCTAGATAATAAAACATGAGCAATTATTTAAAACAATGTGTGAAATCATTTTACATATGAAAAGGCCGACAGGAGAAACAAAAAGCTGATTGTCAAACTAAATAAGAAAAAGAAAATACAAACAATAAAAACAAGTGAAAGAATAAAGATGTTTGGAATAATGAGACAGCAGGAAGACAGGTGCAGCTTAACAGGTTAAATTCAGAGACTTTTCACTTTAAGAAATCAACATCATGAATATAATCATCCTCTTTAGCTCTTAATGCTCTGTTTCACTGTCAAATAGACCTTCACTGCTGACAGCTTCACTTCACCCCCAGTTTGAATGAATAGAAACATCCTCTCAGTGAAAGTGTGTGTGAAGGTGTGTATGTGTGTGTTAGTATCAGGATCAGAGAACGACAGCTTT
>JAPMOB010250423.1:0-22997 GCA_029875015.1 Lepomis gibbosus | reverse complement strand
GGGTAGCTCATCTCCGTCAGCTCGCTTTTAACCACCGGGGGTCAGCTTAGGGACCATCAATAAATTACACTTGTTAAAACCGTGTTATGGGAAAATCATCATTTATTTCAATAGCTTCCATGTGACCTACAGACTTCAATCCAATGCCGAATTATAGTACTACACTAGGGGAATCAGACACATCTCTTTATAAAAGATTTGAGTTCATATTTTATTTTTTCTGAATATTTATTACTAATTTACGGAAAATATTAAATTTTTTTCAATAGCTTCCATGTCATGTGACCTACCGACTCCAAATCAATGCCGAATTCTAGTACTGGACTAGGGGAATCAGACACACCTCTTCATTTTAGATTTGAGTTCATATTTTATTTTATATGAATATTTATTAATAATTCATGACGACTGTAATAGACACTCAACACATTGCAACATTTTGACAGTAACCAAACAGAGGAGTCAAGTAAAGTAGTCAGCAGTTCTGTTGAAGTGCTGCTGACCAGGGTAATGTTCTTAAAACAATTCATTCAAAATCATTTTGGCTCTTTGCATCAAGACCTTTGAAGATTGTGAAAAGTATTGTGAAAACTGAGCCAACGCCAGATAATGTGCTCCAGCAGTAAGTTTTTCCTTGACAGGCCTTTAATTTAATGGTATTAAAGGTGCACATTTGAGGCCTTTTCATTGTTTTTTTTAGAAACAAAATTATTTTTCTTTTTGATTTTTACTTCAGTGTGAGAAGTACTCAGGTTATAAAAATCATGATTTAAATGATGAAGTAATAATAGGTGAATCAAATTTCTTTTCTGTTAATATAGTGAACTGTAATGATTTAGCAATAATGGTGTAATATACAGTATATGTTCGCAATTGCCATTTATATTCTGTTGTGAGTATTGATCACACAGTACATAAGAGATACTGAGTTGTAATATGAAAGTATTGAAACAAAGCTGTAATTTTAAACTTATTTTGCAGGTAAAGTGCCTGGGGATGACTGCCCGCTGGTCTGGGGTCAGTGCTCCCACTGTTTCCATATGCACTGCATCTTGAAATGGCTGAACTCGCAGCAGGTCCAGCAGCAGTGCCCCATGTGCCGACAGGAGTGGAAGTTCAAAGAATGAACCTGTGGAGGCGGCACTGCTGCACGCCTGCAGAGGCGGCGAGAGAGGCCTGTTCATGGATGTCATTTTTTTTTTATCAGATGTGAATAAATATGTTTTTGTATTTTTCCACCTTATGTAATGCAGAGTACATTTGGAAGCTATTGTATTTTGTTGACAGATTTAGTGTGTGATTAAATAAAGAAAATCCCTACATCTCATACACTGCATGTCTCTTGTTTTGCACGGTACATGTGAGCATGTGAGTGACATGTTGTTTCATCAGTATGCTTGATTGCCCCAGAAGCCTCTGTGGCAGCGATTTTGAAGCATATGACCTGAATTTCAGCGTGCCGTGACTGATTTTGACTTTAATCCCACTTGATGAGATTAACCACTGTTTTGTGTTTCCAGTAAGATGCTCTTGTATCAGATATTTCCTTTGAAATGGAATAGGAGATTTTATATATTTGATTGTTTTTGGCTCATATGTCCATTCAGATTAACTTTTGTATTACTTTTTGGGGAAGAAAGCTGGACTTTGTAGTATGGAGGAAAAACTTGTTGAAAACAACACATGTTGGCCATCAGTTATGATTAAACTCTATAAATGTTCCAAACTTTAAGATGGCTGCCCTTTCAGATGTTTACACTGAGCTTGACCAGGAGTTTTATTCTCACAATATGCTGAGACATAAAGGAAACTAAACACAACTGAAAGCCATTTACTGACAAACTTTATTTGAAAAAGTTACACAAAGACTCATGAAAACAGTTAACTAAGTATAAAAGTAATCAGAATTAAAGAATTTTAAAAAATGTGATTATAACTGATTAACTGTAAACAGTTGGCAGTCAAAACAAACCTGCATGGTTTTGCCACTCTTAGCTTTCATAGACTTGCTAATGAGCTGAGTATCAAGACAAGTTTCAACATTCAGAAGCCATCCTAATTCCAGCAACATGCCGTATAAAATCATTCATTAAGTTTACTTTAAAAAAAAAAAAAGACCAGAAGACCTCTCACAGGATATAGTACATCTGCACTGCTGGAGATCAGAGGCCATTTCCTGCCAGCAGAAGTTCACTCCATTCAGGAGGCAGCAGTGGGCTCTGTCAGCCCTCCCTCCACCACCCATCCACAGTCCTTGACGCCCAGAGCTGAAGCAGCTCACGAAATCAGGATGCTGGACTGAAGTGGCTTTTCCTGGCTTTTCCCCGCAGAACAAACGGGCGACTGGTTAGTAGGTTTGAGACGAATTTGTGGCTTTAAAGCCAGATGTTCTCAGTCATTGACAGCCAGCCCGAAGAGTTCCAGCAGCTCCTTGTTGTCTGGTTCAATGAGGTCAGCTGGCTTCTCTCCGCAGTCGTTCTCCAGCTCGCGGTCAGCACCCAGCTCGAGAAGGTAGCTGGAAAAAAACACAATATAAAGGAGATCAGATCTTGCTAGCCTGCCACACTAGCAAACTAGATGCGAGTATCTGCCATATTTCAGGTTCAGGAAGGTCAAGGGGGGTCAAGAATGCAGCAGATCCTCCAGCTTCTCTTACCTCTGGTGTAGGAGAGCTGTGGAGCCAATGTGTGTGTGGTATGACGTATGCTACTTTGGGGACACATTTCAGACTACAGACCATTGGGGACAGCTGGTCCAATAGCTGACAAAAGCCATGTCCCCAGTTCGGAAAAAGATAGGCCAGTGGTAAAGGTTAGGGTTTGAGGTAACTTTTACTGTCCTCTTTTATCTTGCTTTTATATTCTGTTTAACTATTTTTAAAATTCTATTTAAATATCTTTTTATATTGCCAAATGCTGCTTTTATGTTTTATGTGAAGCTCTTTGAAGTGTCTTGTTGTTGAAATGTGCTATACAAAAAAACTTGCCTTCCTTTGCATTAGACAAGTAGTGGTTAGGGTAAGTTTAAGTAGTCCCCAAAAGTGACATAAGTAAACGTGTGTGTGTGGTACTCAGCGTGGTATAGCCAGTAAGCTTTTGGTTGCTAAATGATAGCTATCAGAAATTCCTAAGCCACGAGTCTTGTTCACTTTTTCTTCAGTTACACAATGTTTAAGCAGTTATCCTGTAATTGTCACTTGAGGTAACAGTGGCTACTGTTTAATAAAGTTACTTAGTCTCATGTTAAACTGAAATAGAGCTTAAAACAACCAAAGTCTAGATGCTAACCGTGCAATATGTGGGAAGCCATCGCTGCAGGCCATGTGCAATGGGGTCCATCCCTCTTCATCCCTCTGGTGGATATTTGCGCCGTAGTGGACCAGCAGCTTTACACACTCCAGGTTCCCAGACAGGACAGCCTCATGGAGGGCAGCCATGCCTAGAGAGGGCAGTGAGAAACAACCTTTAATTCATCATAAAATAATGATGTGCTTTAATAAGAAAGATTTCTAACTGCGTAAGCATTTCCTAGATTAGGGTGATGTAAATGTTTGACGGGCCCTCACCAGAGTGGTAGATGGTGTCCAGGTTGACTCTTCTGGCTCGGATGAAAAGCCCAATCCTCTCCAGCTCGCCGTGTCGCACATAGTCCTGGAAGACGATGTCATTGGGGAAGTGCACACTGCGGCTTGGCTTCAGCGAAGCCGAGCTCTTGCAACTAACCGGGACACCACAGTCCTGGGTGTAAGCCTTGATTTTCATGCTCTGGGTCATGGGACACTGATAGTACTTCATCCTGGTCAGACTTGGATTTACCTTCTTGAAAAAAAAGTCTTAAAAATAAGCAAGCACAGTTCTTTTCCTGCTGAAAGATCAAGCGGTGCTTCTCAGTGTGGCTCTCTTGCTGTCCAGTGTCCCCCTGTGTAACGACAGTGGAGTTCCTCTGAAGGCCAAGCCTCCCTGTGGGTCTCTTTATACTCTCTCTGTCTGACTATTTTAGGACGCAACACCTCACAGATCCAGTGGCGAGATTTGGAAGATGAGTAGCCCCCTGGCCAGACCCATCTAGGCTGTCACAAGCCTCTGATACAGCTCACATCTCCAGACATGACAGCCAGTAACCTCTTCCTCTGTTGTCGTCCCCACATACCCAGATGCTTCCCACTTAAAGATAGTGGTGACATCCCAAGAGCCGAGGCTGGAGGCTTCTAGTAAACACCAGGCAGGATAAATATGGTTTAATGTTGGAGCGTGTCTGTGCCAGCTGCAGGGGCATGGAGGGGTGGTGCTGTGTGTAGGCTGTTGACTGTTAACTGCCTGACATAAACAGTCAGGAAAGGCTGCTGTCTTAATAGTCATATTCTATCTTAATCGCTGATGTGAGACACAGAATGGGTGATGGTCATTTCCAAATGACTGAATGGTTTGGGTCATCCTCTTTGGTGCTAATGGGAAATCAGCAATGCAACTTTAAAAAAGCACAAATGCTAAACACAGTCTGATTCAGGAAAGATTTGCTGCTTTTCTCTATTTTATTTCATTATACATTTACTAAAATATTGCGGCAACAATAAAAGGCTGGACTTTTTTTGTACATTTTTATAGATGTTTCATTGAATAGAAAGATCTAGACATTAACTGAAAAGTAATTAGTTTCAGCCCTGATTTCCAGTGTCATGTCTAGCATCTTGTCTTACACCAGTATAACACTAAAGTGACACTATTGTTGACAGGGTCTTTACTTCATAGCTTTACCAACCGGGGGAGAAGGTTACATTTTACAATCTACTACACATGGCAGGTATTTTATAGGTTGCTCTGAGTATTTGACTAATTACATTACAAGCTAGTTAATATTTCTTCACTATAATTTTACTCCTGGCAGTGCAGACCTTTTCAGACACCTCCTTTTTGATATCCGGTCCAACTTCTACCGGGAACATGACCTTAGTATTTCTGAAATCCTGGCTACGGCCCTGAACATAACTAAGTCTACAGTCATGCTAATGTCAGGATGTCAATATGCTCACACTAACGTTTACGTGTTGATGTTTAACGGGTATTCCGTTCACAATTGTAGTTTAGAGTGTTTGCTAACTGGCACTGAGTGCGTCTGAGAATGATGGAATATTGTGTATTTAGTTTTGCAGATATTTGATCACAAAGTATTAAGAAAAAAAATTTCGCCTGATAAATGAGGTAGATAAAACATTAAGGGATCGCCAAAGTCAGGAGTCATCATCCTCTGGGCACCTTGAATTGCTGCACAATATTTCATGGCAACCCATACATTTGTTGAGTTTCAGTCTAGACTAAAATTGTGGGAGACCAACATGACTGACTGGTATAGACTGCCTCGAGTCAAGCCGCTCAAACATGCTGCTTTTCTTTGCCCCAAATTACATGTTTGGGTTTTGGAGATAGTATTAATGGTAAGTTCTAGCCAGGTGGTTACTCTGTTCAGGATTGTTTACTGAACCAATTTATAAATTGGAGGTGTTCAGGATTACAGTACATAGATTCTTAGTCACTTTTGTTTTAGAACTGTTACTTATTAAACAATGATGAAGACTAATGGCATTTTCTGACCCCCCTATAACAGCTGACAATCTGGACATGTGCAATAAATAAATCATTACTGAAGACAAATGCATTTTTATAATTTTTTTGTTTATTGGCCACCACTTCACATGTTCCACATCAATTTGGATATGATGGAATGCTTTGTTAAGTTTCCCCCACCGCTGTACAGCTGTCAAACCCATCGCCTTGCTCTACTCAAGCCTCCCCTCCCTGCCAAAAAACACACCGACTACAACAAACAGTACATTCATTCTCCTGTTCATAACAGGCCAGAAATATGTACTAATCATTCAACCCATCACACAGCAGTTTCACACCATTCACGCAGCACACACACGCAATCGCTATAGCGACAAGGGTGTTAGGTAGAGCCAAAAGGGATGCTGGAGGTACAGTATGGGTGAGGGGTGGGGCGATACAACTGTTCCCTCCCCGCTTCAGATAATAGACACTTCTCTCAGACCAACCTTACCAGTAAACTGTACCAATCTGTCTGCTTCAGTAACCATGGGAATCTCTGATTAGGCATGAATGCAGTGCGACCCATCAGGACCTGCTCCAGATCTGAGAGCGTGTCCAAAGACCAAACTGGCTACAGCCGGGCACAATGGTACATCAAACATGACAAGTCCTTAATTAAAAAACAAAAGTCATAGTCAAAACAATTAAATAAAATAGGTTTTCCCCAAAAAGTTAACCTTTGTTCCTTTTAGAATAGTCAGTAGCCGTGCTGAAACCAGGAGACTGAACTGAGAAATTATCTGGGAATGAAGAAATGAAAAGAAAGTAACTCCCCCCACCAAAAGAATGAATAATTGGTCTCAGCTACAAATGGGGGGGGGGGGCAGCTTTGTGCTACACTGGACAAGCTCTGTGGGGTTTATTTTAGAGAAGACATTGCAAAATAAACACATCTATAGGATGGCCCCTTGTCCCCTGAGAGATCAGTCATTACAAGACCACCACACACAAAACTCTGGTCCTCTGGATTTCTATCAGAGGGAAAAGAACATCAGCAGCCCCCCCCGCCCCTTNCCTACGAATACATATTACAACACTCATTTAGCTCATACCCACACTAAACAATGGCAATGCTTTTTTTAAGAGGAGGGGAGCAAATTCACCAGGAAAAAAACAAACATTTTCAAAACCGGATATCAATGCCATTTTTACATTTGGTTTAAAATATACAAGGCAAACAGCTGATGTGGAGCTTTGTAGAGAAGGCATTGAGGTCTCCCATAGAGGTGGTGCGCTGTTCCATAGAGTCCCCCCCACGTGGGACAAGACCAGTCTGGCCAGAAGTTGCAAGGTTGGAGATGTGGCTGGCAAAAAAAGGCCCGGCCATTCCACTGATGGACTGACTGAGTAACTGACGGGCTGGCTAGCAGGCCGGCTGACTGACGAGAGGCAGTTAAAGGGGAAGTATTAATGTTCACAGGACAGGGAAGGTCCACAAGGAAGTGAAGGTGGTGATGGTGACTC
The DNA here is from genome assembly GCA_029875015.1 of Lepomis gibbosus. Taxonomy (NCBI): domain Eukaryota; kingdom Metazoa; phylum Chordata; class Actinopteri; order Centrarchiformes; family Centrarchidae; genus Lepomis; species Lepomis gibbosus. The sequence goes on along the minus strand of JAPMOB010250423.1, from coordinate 15,930 downwards.
GTTGGAAGGGTTGGGGCAGGACTTGTCTCCTCTCTCTCTCTCTCTCCTCTGCCAGCTCTTACAACTCGTCATGTCCGTCGTCCTCACCATCAGAGTCATCGTCCTGTCCTTCTTCCACATCATCCAAATCCTGGAAAGCAGAGGAGGAGAGGAGTGTTGATTAAAACAGAATCTCTCAAATCGAGCAAGAATGCAGGTCTAGTTTATAGTGGATGCCTAGAAAATTATTTGTCATCAACACTGTCACAACCACAGCTCGACATACAGAGGACATCTTTATTAACAGCCATTCTTTCATGTCTACTCTGAGGGCAGGTGGCGTGAGTAGATGTGTCAGATACTGGAAAGCCCTAATGTTGACTGCAGCGCTGCACGTGCTGTTTTTATTTGAAGGCTCAGGTCTCCAGGGCAAGCCCAGTAAACAGCTGTGACAGCTGAAAACGGCATTAGCAAACAGCATTCAGCTGGGCTGCAATTACACTTCTGAGAAGGGGGCATGGTGGCTATAGTGGAGTGGAAAGGTGCTAGTAAAAAAATAAATAAAAAATTGGAGGTTCCCCCTCCCAATGTGCACTGGATGCAGCAGAGTTGTAGCACACAGGAAGGCAGAGGGGGGCTCGTCAACACTCAACATGCATCCTCTGCATCTTTAACAAAGATCTGGTTAAAAGTTATTTGTCAAACATTTTGCACCTGGAGTAAGTTTAGGAACAGTTCAATTTCAGCCACACTTCTTAAAACCAACGTGGACATTTTCTTCGACCTGCTATTCATTCAACCACATATAATGTCTGCTTTTAGTTCTGTTCTAATGTCATAGCCTAAAATCCTCAAGGGATGGTCACCTGAATATATCTATGGGTAAATAATAGGATTCAACTCCAAAAAAAAAAAAAGTTATTGAAAATGAGCAAATATTTCAGCAGGTTCAGTTTATGGGGAGGGTTTTCCAACATGCTGCGGGTGTTTTTCTGGTTTTAAACTTTATGCTTTATAGTAAACAACTTAAGTGTAACAGTTTGAATAAAAACATCCCATGAACTCCCAATTATTTATGAAACAGAGCAATCAGCCCCTAAATCCTCAAACTGCAGCAACTCTTTTAATGTGGCAGCTGTTCCTGTTTTAGTCACTGCCTTTTCCCCCTCAATATTAATATGTTCCCACTGGTGTCTGGTATTAGTACACAAAAAACAAAATGTATGCTTGTATCATAACACAGTAACAGAGCACTGCATGAAAAGCTAGATTTTTGCATTTACGTACAGCTTTTTTTTCTTCCATGTGGTCTCCAAAGGAAAATACATCAAGATGATCTGACCAGTTAGCTACATTCACCAAAGCTCAGACAGCCTGAGGTAGTTTAGTGAACAATTCAGACATTAGTGTACTATAGTGTTGGTTTTTTTTTTTTTTTTTTTTTTTTTTNGACCACAATTATTTCCAAACAATTTCAAAACTGCACTGCTTCCTGTAAAGTGTGTGAATGATTTTACCTCTGCATCCAGATCGTCCTCATCCTCGTCTCCTGCAGGGGCACCGCCCTCCTTACCACCACTCTCCAGGAACTTAGTGAAGCCTTCCAGTGTCCTCTCCCCGTTGTAGTCAATCACCTGTTGATCAGACATTATTTTTAATAAAACATCTAATCTCAACCCGCCCAAAAAAAGGTCTATAAAATGCAAGCACGAATGCATGAGTTTATTTATAAAAACATGACAGAGCTTTCACACCTGACTGCACCATTTGAAAGCAGCAAATAAACTTTGGCACTCTTAAAATGGTGCCAAGAACTTGTCCAGAGGTGATCTATGAACAATGACACAGCAACAAGCCAGTAGGGTGACTGCTTAAATAAAGATGCACATGAAAAGGAAAATCACTAGGACTTGTGCAAAGCTACCAAATTAATTTTCAGTTATTTAAACCTTCTTCACAGGACCTCATGGCTGCCACTGCAGCTCCATCCTTCCCTAGCCTTCTCCTGGGTCATCTGCATGCTTCATCTAAGTAGGGTCATGGGCTAATCCTTAGACTTACTGTGGGGCGGTCCCGGTATCACTCATTCACGATTGCTAAAATAAAGACGGGCACGTGAAACTCTGGTAAATAAAAGGCACGCTATGGAGAGAGGCAGGTGCAAGCTGAGCAGACTGTCTCAATGCAGGAATCTACAAAGAACCAAACACCAACATAATGTTGCAGAAACATGTAGGGCCAGCAAGCTCAGGTTTCTGCACAAGGTTAGCGCCGCTAAATCAAGAGGCTCTCATGATAGTTAGGAGGCCCCTATGGCAATCATCTTCCAAATAATCACTCGGATCACTATAACTCACAACTGTCTAATGAATAAGAGGGGGAAACTGATTATTACGGGCAGAAGGAAGGATTATAGATCAGTAAACACTAATGGAGACGTTTACAGAAGATCCTGAAGATGAGAGATGATATCAATTCAATATTTAATCTCTGCTGATGGATCAAATGTGACAGGAAAAGGAAGACGTTATCTTGAAAGTTCTGAACTCCCACCTTGCGCTCTTCTCCTGCAGGGAAGAACTTAAGAGTAGGGAAGCTGTGGACTTTGACGGCTTCGATCTCATTGGCTGTGGAGTCCATCTTAGCCACAATTATGTCGGCACTGTCCTTGTATTTTTCTCCCAGCTTCTCCCAGATGGGAGTCAGCTGTTTGCAGTGTCCACACCAAGGTGCATCTGGAATACCACAAAATAAAATCATTACAATCAAGACAAAATAAAAAAGTACACTTGGATCGGCTTTAGCTTATTAGGATCTTGACCAGCATTTAAATGTAATCTCTCCTGAATTTTTTCTAAATCTGGGCATTAGGGTGTCTGGATGTTTGATTTCAGACAGGTCTTTACATCCCATTGCAGTGTATAGCTGGAAGCAGGCAACACACACACTGAACGTGTCACATGCAGACTTAGTTTCATGGCCTTGCTCCCCATTTGACACTACCACCACCTGTCAGGAAAAAATGGGCCTACCCTGACATATAAGAGCTGCATTTAAAAGCCAACGGTGGAAATTTCCTCCAAAAATAAGTGTAAATTTAAATGAGTATGGCTATAAAAATAATCCAGTGACTATATTTAACTGGATCTTTTCAACATCAGTGTCAGATAACAAATTCATTTGCAGAGAGTGGGCTGAGAGTGGGTCTCTAGCATCAACTTTAGGCATCTGCAGAGGACTTAGCTCAGTTGCTCAAACAGTAGGTGGGAGATTTGGCAAAGCCTCTAGCTTCAGTGTCTGAAACTTAAATCCTGGCCCTCCTTATTTTGCCTGAGCTTTGACTGCAAGAAAATACCCCTTTAAAAATAGATGAACCCATTTACCACCTCAAAAAGATTATGAATCATGAATATGTTTTAATGGCGATGAAATGGAAATGTCTGCGGATGAGAGGACGCTCTTACAGAATTCCACAAAGACGTTCTTAGAGGGATCGAAGGCGACCTCCTCAAAGTTCTTGCCGACCAAAACCTTGACAGGAGTTTTGTCCCAGTCTTTAGGGATGTCCTGACTCATGAGGTGGGGCTGTGAGAAAAAAAAAAAAAGTGAATACAGAAATTTTCATCAGAATACATAATGCTTAATTACGTGTTAAACTCAAGATCCACTTTGTCGACAGTATTTACAGCACTTTCTCAAGAGTATAGCTCAATAGACGAGTCATGGTATTAACAGGATTAAAAGGATTTAATTGCTTGTGGGGGTCCAAAAAAAAAAAAAAATGTTTGCACTCAGCAATTGTGTGTACAATTGCCCTCAGTATATTATATATGAAGCCTTCCAAGTCCAAAATTAACCTTAATTAAATCCCTAGCACGAATGTGTAAGTATACCTATAACATTCACGCGCTGCCATAACTGTCTCACCTTGAGTTTGCCCTCGATGAACAGTGTGCAGAATTCGATGATGCTCTCTGCTGTGATGGCGGCGCTCTCAGGCTTGTACTTCGTCATCTCGTCCTCCAGGGTGATAAGGCGGATGGCGGGGCACTCCTCTTTCTTCAGGCCGAAGAACTCCAGGATGCGCTGGTTGTCGTCCACGTCGCTGTCGATGAAAATGAACAGGATCTGGGCAGGGGAGACGGAAGAGGTAAACATGTGATTTTGTTATTCAAAATATCCTGGCAGAGCAAAGTCTTACATTTAAAGATGTGCATATACTGTATGCACAATGCACACCGATCACATGTGATTGGTTAGAGACAAGTGGATTTGAAAGACCGGCAAGTGTTTTCAGACAGTCCACCTACCCGACCCTTGAATCCCTCTGAGGCTTTCTTAAACTCGGCCATTTTGTCCTGGAAGTCTGAAGCAGCTTTGGGCAGAAACATGAGGATGTGGGACTTTATGTCTCCACCGAAGATTTTAGGGGCAGTCTGCAGACAACAGAATACACAAATTTAACCACACTTGGACATTTACTACTTGTGGACAGTTGTATAGAGAAGGGAAATATAACGTGGATGTGCATGGCCCCAGACATTACCTGCTCAGTGAACTCAATGACCAGAGGCAGCTGGTTGGCCTTGACAAAAGCCAGGAGTTTGTCTTTGGTAAGCTCTCCATCAAAGGTATTACGCCCTTCATCAAACTGTAAGGGAAACGTGGAAACATTTAGATAAAATATTATCCACCATCTGAAGTGCCTGTGGACACCAAACATAGATTTACCAGACAACCCACTTTAAAATTCCCTGGTAACCCCCAGCTGAAGAAGGAGCCAGCAGCCCCAATGGACTATTTATTAAGTGTTAAGAATAGCAGTAGTGCGGCTGTGCCAAACAGCTCTTACTGGCACACAATAGGAAAGAGGACATTTAGCTGGTGGCACATTGCCAGCCTTGCGGGCCCTGACCAGGGCTATGAAACATAACCTCAAACCTCAGTTGCAATAAACAAGTGAAAGACCCCAGCTGTTTATTAAGAGTGAGCCCCTGCTTTGGGAGGGTTTGCCTAACTGCAGGCAACAAGCCCACATGTCAGTGTTGGTGTCAGGGTAAAGTTACCAACATGGATCAGAGGCCAGACAATGGCAGTGGAGGACTGAGACTTGGTTGTGCCAAAATGAAAGATCAACTCTAAGGGCTGAGTGCAGAAACGCACGCACGTTTAGGGTTTGTTGTTTTCCGCTGGGGCTGCATGAAATTATTTAATTACTGATCTACTGCAAACTATAAAATGTTAAACACAATTATGCCCATCACGAGGTACCAGAACAGAAAGTGACATATGGCATGACAGTTGAAAATTAACTGAAACGATCAGTCACCATTTGCATTTACGAAACGTGGTTATCAGTTTCAAATCTTTGAGCTTCTTCCAATACAAGATGTGGTCATTTTAGAGTTAAATTTATCAAACACCCTTATTAGTTGCTTCATTTTTTATTGACGGACACATTGGACCTTGACCCAACGTGACAAATCCACACGCTGACTGTTTTGCTGATAAGACAGCTAAATGATCTCTGACCTATACTTCAAGGGATTGTTGCAGTCAATAAAAGACAAGCATTTTCGTTTTTTAAAATTCCGTCTTGTGTAAATTTCAGTGAGCTACAACACATGGAAAGAAGAGAAAGGAACTACTACTTGAGCTAGGCATCTTCACTCGTCTGCTCATAGCCAATGGGGCTACTTGAAAGACGTACCATCACCTAATACAGCTCTTTACCATTCATCACCATTAGCGCAACACGCTGAGGTCATTCACTGTGGGTAAGTCGAGCAACAGGCCCAAAGGCAGGCGCACGTATACAACGTTAAAGCACCTCAGACGAGCCAGGATTAGCAACGGAGAGCGGATACTGTGAGACTGACAGCATCACATTACCGTGGTGTAGATCAAAAACACTGGGGTGTCTTCAGCAGCTTCCATATGTGTGTTTCATGAGCTGATGTAAGGCCATGGATAACCTATTTACAAAATATCTATAATAAATAATCACAAGTCAACCAATTTGGAGTCTGTATCTTGAGATGTCCTGTAACCACATTTTGTCCTATCTGTTTGAACAGACACAGATGTAGTATTTGTGTGTCGTTAGATATACACGTATGCTCTAAGCATGTGTCACTATGACATCAAGATGAGTTATTATGGAGTAACGAAGAACTTTAAGTCACCTTCTTAAAGAGGACAACACTGTCCTTGGACACCTCAAACTTGGAGTAAACACCATCGTCGGAGGTCATGGCGAAGGGAATTTCATCAATGGCTTCAGCTGCTTTTTCGTAGGCCTTGGCAGCGTCCGAGTTAGCATCCTACGGACACAAGAAATCCTTCACGTAAAGCACTGCGCATGTGATCCCCAATGATAACGGTAAAGAGGTGTTCATACAATATAAAACAAACAGAAGGAGCTTTATTACAAAAATGACTCTGGATGAACTCAACTTGTTATATTCAGACGTTGAGAGATCAAAATCATACCTTAAAGAATCCGATGACTGCCACCTCGTGGTCAGCGATCAGAGCCTCTGCCTCTGTAACTTCGGACAGGACAGTGACAGCCGGGCCTGTGCGCTTCTTCAGCCAAGTGACAATGTCATCTGCTTGTCTACCAGCTGCAAGACAACAACACACAATTACTCAAGTACTCCTGTCTTTAAATAGAAATGGACAATGATCAGGCTCCATGCCTATTAGGAAAGCAGGAAACATTTTTCTTAGTATTTGAACAGAGCCAAAGTGACGCCATCTTTACTTAGACAGACAGAGATGTAGCTGACCTCAACTTAAATACAGAAGAGCCTCAGTGGAGCCGATGTTTCAGTGAATTTGCACTGCCTCTACTGTGGTTTGACCACAGACACTGAATATATGCAGAGATGCGTAGACACCCTTCAATAATTTTCAGTACATTTTGAAAGTGAAACTATGTCAGCAGCAAAAACAGAGCAGTTCTGCATTTCTGAAACCTCTGGCTAACAGCTCTTATAACTTAATGACAATCCAGAACGCTGCTCATTTTTTAAAAACTTTCAAATCCAAGCACCATGTTGTAGGGTAATTCAAGTCAATATCAAAAAAATCATTATGCCAGATCTTTAAGGCAGCAAAAAACTATTTTTCTTTTGATTAAGACTGTTGCAATTAAACTACAAGCGAGTGAACAAGTGATGCAACGTAGTAGCAATTTCATTGAGAAACACATGTTGATGAAGTGACACAGCACGTAGTCTTGGTGCAGTGCTGTGAGGTCTCAGGGAGCGCGTGAGAGACGGGACACTCAAGTCAGAGCAGTCACTTCCACAAAAAGAAAAACCCCTCCCAACCTACTTTTTCCCTCCCTTTCCACACCAGGTCTGGCCTGGGCCAGCACAGAAGTGGCGACGTGAAGAACTGCACATTCTCTAGCTGGAGGCCGTGCTCAGAGTCAGCATGGGAGGAATGTGCATGAAAGATCCAACCCACATTTTGTCTCAGTCATGTTGCTGAAAGCTCATTGGCTAACTTACTGTTTATGCTGCTGTGCAGATCATATTGCAAGGATGAATACAGTCAATAGGGCTTGCATATAGTACTCAGATTCTTTTTGCTATAAACTATAATCTATCAAGCATTATATTATGAAATAATATTCAGTCACCTTACTAGGAGGTGTTACCCAAGATTACATCACTTTGTGAGAAAAAAAACAACAAAAAACATTCATCAATGTGCACTGTGTAGAGAAAATCAAAGTTGCACATTGGAGACACTGCATTGTATTTTTAAAATGAGCAAATAACTAAATTCAAAAGCAAAAAGTCTTTTATATAATATAAAAAAGACTTAAAAAGATTTTATAATATAAAATCTTAACATAACATGAGTAAACAAAAACACCACATCCGACACCTGTAAATAGAGTTCATTTCCCACCACTGCCCCCAACCTCTAATTAGTTCATCTCATGCAAGCAAGTCTGCACAAATGAAAAAAATCACGATGCTCACCAGAGTACTCTTTGGGTGACTGGCTCTCTCCACCCTTGAAGAACTTGATGGTGGGGTATCCCCGGACGCCGTACTCTTGGGCCAGTTCCGTCTCCTCTGTGGCGTCCACCTTACCCAGACGGACCTCTGAACCCTCTGCCTTCAGCATTCCAGCAGCCTTGGCGAACTCTGGAGCAAGGGCCTTGCAGTGGCCACACCATGGGGCATCTACAGGAGTGTCAGGAGGAAGTTTGGCATTGTTGTTAAGTAAACCAGTTCTCCTGCGGGGAGTTGATCATTTTTGGAACAAAAAAAATCCCTTATGAATAATTCTTATTTTACAAAAACACTTGATAACTGCCATAGCTTTTAAACTACACATGGTCCTGTTAAATCAAGCAGAGATAAGATGATTCATCGATTGGTCAACAGAACTTAACTATTCTGATGAATATTTAATCGTTTGGCAAAAATGCACTTTTTTCCCCCAGCTACGTCAATGTGCAAATTTGCTGCTTCTTTTTTGTATTTCATTGTAACTTAAATAGCATCAGGTTTGAACAGTTGGTCAGGAAAAAAACAAGCAATATGAGATTGGGAACTTGTGATCACATTTTATAAACTAAACGACACAATTTTATCAACAGGTTCATTGATGATGAAAATAAAGTAAGTTGCAGCCCCTATGGGATACATTTCAGGACAATTTTTGGGTAAGTAAGTTTGTTACCATTTCTAAAGAATGGTTTGAACTTCAAGAGAGAACTCCTTAGACATGATGTCCAATTGTACATGTAAAGATCTGGACAAAAATCCAAACAGATAATCACCTAATCAGAAAGATCACTTGAAATAAAATGACCTGCATTGCATCACCTTAAATTATTGACAAAGAACAAAACTTCCTTGTTCCAGTCGAGTCACTATGAACACACAGATGAACTTTTGTAAAGTACACGTCAACCTAGCTCCACATCCCAACTCAGATCCCGCCCAGCTGAAAAACTACGTGGGCCAATCCTTCATCCCTCCCATCCTGAGCTCATTGGAGAGTCTTCTCCACGGCAATCTCTGACTGGTGCACTCATTTGTCACACAACATGTGAGCAAGTCAACAATCTGACAAAAGTGTAGCCGGGATGGGCCTGCAGGCTATGAAGAAATGGCTCATTAAAGCCTGTGATATGGCATGACAACGAATCCTATTATTAGGGGAAATTAATTACTTCAATACAAGAACTGAATTTAAAAACAAACAGTAAATGAGGTGAATGAGTTGCACGAAAACTGAAACAAAGTATGAAACCACAGCAGGCAATCGAAACTTAAGTTAATAATCCCGCACTTTACTGATTCACCTACTCTTTTGCTTCTGTCTACTAATGGTGTTAATAATGATGTTATTACAGCATTATTCCGACGGAAAAAGTAACAATGCACGCACTGGTAGATTTTCCAAATGCAATTTGGTGCACTGCTTTTAGCAATCTGTAACATTCTGGTGCTAACATTATAACATTAGCTTAGTAAAAGCAAGAACATGGCTACACAGAAATTGTAAAATGATTCACGTTAGTACCATTAGAGGCTTAACGTTACGACAGTGTGTCAAGTTTGATATCCACGCAGAATTTTGCACTCCGAGGATAGTGGGTGCTAACACAGTTAGCCAACGTTTGTCAAATGTAATGGGCAATAGTCTAACAAAGAGAAACCGCAGTCTGATAAACAATGCCTCGTCCATTTTTGCAGTGTGAACTCCGGTGAAGTAGCTAGGGGGGCAACTAGCTGAAACAGATTCACGCATGGATGCAAACTTGCACGGCGTCAGTAAGTTAACGTTGTTAACCGCAGCAACTTGTCAGAAGTGTCAAAGTTAAATGCTAACAGGAACCCAGGCTTAATTTAGCTAGCTAGCCGGGCAACCGTTGAGTCTGCTGAAGACAGCTAGCGTTAGCTGGAGATTGTGAAGCCACTGTTACTTACAGAATTCAACCAGGAGGTTAGGGTGAGCTTTAAGAGCCTCGTCGAAGTTACTTTTCTTCAGCACCAGGACATCTTCCTCCTCAGTGATCTCAGCCCGGCTGGCCACGGCCAGTGTGCAGAGGAGCAAAAACTTAAACATAACGTTAGTTGCCGTCGAGTCTTCTTTGTGACAGAGATGAGAGCTGCAGACACGGTCTTCTGCGGTTTAGCGGAGAAATTGGTCGTAGTTCAGGTCCTATTCCTTGTTTAAGCTTGGGAGAGTAGCTGGTATTTTGTGTCTACCGCTACTAACGTGGCAGTGCACGCATAAACCGGAGGGGTCAGGCGTTGTGCGCATGCGCATTTATCAGGCCTAAAGCTGTTCGTGTTGAAATGTGACTGGACCGCTGCGGACTGCACCTGGAAGTGAATGAGCGGCGCTCCCTGCTCTCTGCTGACATGACTACACATCAGTCCTGACTGATAAGACACAGCGATCATAGAAAACTGTATGGAAAACAAGATTTTTGAGCACCCACGCCTAAACCTTTAAACCGATAATGTAATTTATAAGTAAACGCAGATAAAAACATAGTGCAGCTACATGATGTAGCATTATTTTTGTTTATCCAAATGTGTGAACAGTTATGTTCTATAAGTGAAATATCTGTAAATATGTTGTATTTAAACTTTTTCCTTCGGGCTCTGGGTTATGGGGTCTTTATCCCTTACCTTTGAAAATATAAGTGTTTTTTGTTTGCATAGGGGACAATGTAAAGTCCTAACAACTCTGCTTGTTATCTAGTAAAATAACATTAAATTAATTATTACTGTTATTAACATCATGTCCTGGTAATGTTAGGATTAAAGGGCTGGTTCACCTAAATAAAGAAATTGCTTACCTCTGGTGGTGTATTGAGCCCCAAAATTGTCTTTGCCTTCCCTTGCTATTTTTTTTTTTCATTCTCCCTGTTACACCCATTGTAAACTAATGTGTCACAGCCTTAATCATATCAACCAAAGCAAAGCCCCGGCTACAGCCATAATCACTGCACCAACCAAAGATAAGTGATCTCATGGCTATATTCATAATCACAGCTACAGCCTGATCTCAGTCAGCTCTGGTCTGTGGGAGAGCTAGGTTAATCAGTCTGCTAGTTATCCATCTGGCTGCAATGATGCAGACTTGCCAGCCGTTGTGATCACAATACATAGGAACATATACACAGCTCAGGCTTTCTCTATGGATCAAAGAGAATGTAAAAGGTGTTGAAACAAAATGCAAAAAACTTAATGCAAGGAATATTTTGTACACCGCTACGACATTTCAGGCGCTCGGTAGCTGGTGTCATGGTTTTTTATTCATCCAGGTTTTGGGATATCTGTCCCTAAGATAGAAAAATAAATGTCTCTTTTCCAAAACATTGTCCCTGTCTGGATAATCTGCAAACACCCTGTCAACAGATTGTATTAGGACAGTCTTTTGGAAGTAGAGATCTTAAAATGGGAAAATAAAAACAAAACCATACACTTGGCTAGGTACCACTTGAGGTAGGTGAGAAAAGGTGTTTTGTTTTGGTGAAAAGAGGACATTTTTTCAAGGAAGTAAAACTCATAAACTAGCAACGACAAGTTACTATTTGCTAAGATGAACATGAAGAGAAGCTAGTCGGTGTTTGGTCAGTGTGTTGTTAATAAAGGGATGGAAGGATTGCTATGACACCCCAGGTTTAGCTGGTATGATCTGATCTATCAGTAGGTGAATTAGAAACCTGAGAAGCAGTTCTACAGGTACAGTCAGTGCTTACAGTCAGAGATATTGAAGGGACAGGTTCAACCAGTGCAGAATAAGGAAACCGTCAGGGAAAAGAACAATAATTTAGCCAAACATGAAAATGAAGGGCAGATTAAATGAATTACGAGCAAATTGCATCCTTCAGCTATATTTATTTTGTTTGTGTAAAAAGGTTAAAATAAAACATACTGGCTCCAAAAGAATACTAATTATAGAAGTGCATGGATAAGAGACTGAATGGGAGGAGAAACAATTTTCTGCCATCAGGAGCACATAACCGCAACATCCATTTTTGGACCTCCGGCCTGGGGACCCTTGTTGCATTACTGCCTCTCTCACACTGGCAGAGAAATGGAAAATATTCCAAAAATACAAAACAGAATAATAAAACTCAGTTAAGGAGTAGGCGAGGAAGTTCCTTCGAGACATACACCTACAGTCAGTTACACACTCAGTTGTTATTAACTTCACCTAGCTGAAACTAGCGCAGTCTAAGGCAAGAAATCCTACTTTAATCAAGGTTATAATGTTCAGTTTTTGTTGACACAGTTTCAGAGAGGTGTTGATTCAACTGTATGGTCAATTTTGAGGGTGTGACTTGTGGCGCTGTGGAATTGGGTTACATTCATTATACATATGTTTCTAATATTCTGTCCACCACATTTATATCACGGAGGCTAGGCTAAATAACAGAAACATTTCTCAACAGCACCACCAACTACATCCTCCGAAATGATCATATAGTCCACTGGTAAACACCAGTAACTTCATTTATATATAAGTCGATAGGTAAAAAAAACAGGACCCGAACATTTTGGACACAATCATTTTTGAGTATATATATTTTTGTGCACACCTGAAAAAGTCCATACTCAAATGCAGCAGCTGTAACATCAGGTGGTCAGTGAACAGCTGCCTGGCTGATGTGTCAGTGGATGACTAAAGGCCTCTATTGTCACAGTAACCACATTATTATTTTATGTATACAGTATGCATTATCAAAGTTTGGCTTTTAAAGGTCACACTGGACTGTGACACAGAGGATTGCTTCATTACATCATGTTGTATAGGTAAATAGGTCTAAGTCATCACTTGGACTAATCAGAAGTCTCTGCTCAACACCCAGCTGAATTCAATAAAAAATGCTTCCAGTTATTAAATCAGACAGATGTTTATCATAAAATCAGAATAAAATCTGTTTAGATTATCTGCTGCCCCAGGCCATTTATTTGATTATGATTACCCTCTTACAATGCATGTGACATTGTCTCTGGTGTTTGGGAAGTGCCTCATGTTACTTCACTGCATCAGGGTCAAGTGTGTACTGCCTCACAAGTTCATTACTCAGGGTGACTTCTGTAATGCAGTCATCTGCATTTCAAATATTTTGACTATGACACAGCAGGCAATTTTTGGTTAGATTAAAAAGTGAGACTGAATATCAAAACGTGCGCCAGTTTCCTGGCAACAAGGTCTTCGGAATGAAGCAACAATGTTAGGGAACTTAGAATTCATCCTTAACGATACATCTCTGACATTAAAGCTGTAATGAAATGTGATATAATATAGTTGTCATCGCATCACATGGATAAATTATCAGTTAAGCTTGGTATTGTTACCTTTAGTCTGACTACACAAGTTGTTTAGGAATTGACTGCATCACTTTGTGGACTGGTGTTTACTTTGCTCTAACTAGATTCTAGATTGAGGATGTTTATGCATTAATAGTGCTTGTATAACAAATACTGTATACCATATTATAGACTACATGGCATGTGTAATGTACTACCTTAATCGCTCAGTACAAGCTTTACATTTTTTTTCAAACAAGGACAAAAAGACAAATGGCCTCCCTCTCCTTGTTAAATGCAGATGATACGTGTCACAAATCTCTGGCCCTCCTGCTTGTTTGACAAAGCAGCAAGCTCAACAAGCCGATTGGCTGAAGCAATTTGACAGTTTGTCACTTTTGCGCCTGGTTCGGCCACATCCTCATACCACACCTGCCACATAAGAGAAGCTGAAATATGTTGCCTCAAGACTTATATCATAATTTATCATGATACTACGATATTATGGAATTTATACCAATTGTAAAGTTCATATAACAATAGCTAATTCTGGTGAATTTTGAAGACTAATTCCCAAACCCTTAATATGTTCTTTTTACTGCATTTACAGTCCAACAGTAGTTTTTACTGTGTGTGCTCTCCACCTTTCATGTTAACTCTCACAGTTTCTGTGTGAAACAATAAAAATCAAGTCGCAGGTAGAGGGAGAGGCTGTTTATTTTATCAAGGGCAGTTTTTAAATGCAAATATTGCTCACTGCCACTCTGCAAATGTCATCTCCTTTTTATTATTTGTTTAACTTTAATGTAATCAGGCAGGTCAACCCTGAACGGTCAACTGAGTATAATGACGGGAGATCGTAGGAATTATGTCAATGTGCTTTTTTGATGAGTAGAATGGGGGTTTTGCTACTCACAAGGTGCATGGAGGAAGGAAAGCAGTTTCAAACTCCAGGATCAGTTGTAGTATGAAGGCCAACATTAAGATGATCTGATACCAAAGTACAAGTACAAATACAAGCCAAAGTACATCAGACTCACAATAAAGTTATTTTTAGGAAGTGCTGCTGGAGGTTTGTCTGCTTGTCAGAGACCTCCAGATTAGAGATGTGGACTGTTTGCACCAAATATTCTGGTCATATGAATTCAGGTAAGCTGTACGTGTCACATTACACTTAGTCATTTGATCCATTGTTGATATAACACTATTAATAATAGCAGTTACCCATCTATCCATCCAACTATCATCAACTGTTTATCCTGTGTACAGTATCTTCATTATATTATATAAGACAAGAATGACATGTAAAAAATGAGAAACAGGCACATTAGAGATTCATAGGTTCAGGTTTAAGCCTTGAGACTACTGAGCTGCAAATCAATATCAGGAAAAAGTCTAATACTTTCTAAAGTCACTGAGTAGTGGAGGAAGTAGTCAGATTCTTTATTAAAGTAAAATGAACAATAACAGTGTAAAAATCCTGCATTCAAAATCATATTTTAAACTGAATAACCGACTCTTTAGGGCAGCAGAAACAAGCTGTGAATACAACACTGGTATTATTATCACCATTTAGAGTGGCAATGTGAACTTGTTAGCAAAAAGTTAACTACTGACACATCGAGCAGACTAATATTTTGTAGTCCAATATTCAGCATCAGAATCTGAATAACTTTTATTTCCCTGGGATTTGACTCCGGTCCTTCCATTGCTTTCAATGTACATTCAGGGAACAAGCATTTAAAACAAGCTCAGCAAAGACTGCCGGGAGACTTCCCATGATGCACAGAGCTCCTCTCTCCTCCTCTTCATCTGTATTTATTCTTATTCCATTAATTTGTTGTTTTGTCCTTTCTCGTCTTGCTCGTCTTTCCTTCTGCCGTTTTCTGCAGGTCTTTCTGGTTCCAGAGCTGTAGAGTCTGGATCCGTGGTTGCTGGCCGCCTGCTGCCCCTATGTTCCTGCTCAACACCCGCTGCTACAATTATGATCATTAGTCCTATTATTATTATTATCATCATCATCAATGCTGTCATTATTCATCTTTATCACTGTCACCTTTACTACTGTTTTACATTTCTATGTGGAAATTACACTTGGCTGCTGTTTTAACATAATCTCAGTGTCAGTCCTAACATATCAACATGTTAGGACTCACAGTGAGATTATGTTATAATCTTTGCCATCTTGTTTGGTGTGTTAGCATCCTAACATTTGCAAATTACCACTCGAAGCAAAGTACAGCTGTGGCTGACTTTATGGTAATCAGTTGTTGAGTTGTCAGGTTCACTCAAAACCACAAATGTCAACCTGTTGGTGGCACCAGGGGCCAGTTGTTCAAAACATTTAATCTGGATCAAAATGATCCGGATTTGGAAATCCCATTTCTTTCTATCCAGGATCAGGTAATCCGTCTTACTTTTATGCCGGTTTTTCAAAGCAACATTGGACTGGATCACCCTGATCCAGATACACAGTTTTCAAGATTACCAAATCCGGATTATCAGTGCTCTAAATGGGACAACATATCACAATGTGTGCTACCAGCTATATAAAGAACAGTTAGAAGAGCCAACATGGGGTCACTGTAAGTGTTTCTTATTTTGAGACAAAACACAAAAATAACATAAACATCCACTTCTA
>JAPMOB010250422.1:0-32954 GCA_029875015.1 Lepomis gibbosus | reverse complement strand
CTAGCATTGGAGATCTATGAGATATTCTGGTTCTGAACGGCCCGTGGGAGGAATGTACATGTAAAAATCTCTACATTCTAGTAAAATGTCTTTTCTCTTTGCCTCCTCTCTCCATGTGCAGTGTTTCCCATACGTTCATTTATTTGTGGAGGACCGCCAAAATATCCTTGCTGACCGCCACAGATTGATTTTCAATTTTTTTAAGAAGCCTATTTAAAATCATTTGATTGCAGAGCGCTGTAGCGCATTCGCGCAGCACGTCCTCGCTCTCTCTCCCTCATGTAACATCGCTGCACAAATCTGTCCATCACAACGCTGTCAGTGTCGGAGACTCAGCTTAAAAAAAGTTTTTAGCCAGCATGCAAGGAGCCGAGCTAATAAGGAGAGCTAAGTTAATGTTGGAATGCAGCTGGATTTTGGAGTCTACCACGCTGTATATAGCTGGTTGCCAGTATCCACAGTTACATTGTCATTCTGTGGGAAACACTGGTGTGCGTTTCTGAAACGTCTCCGGTGTATCTCACTCGCGGGACTCGACTCGAATGCACAGATTTGATTGGCTGAGCAGTATCACATGAGACGATGCAATTGGTCTGTGAGTTTCCTGGGCCACTAAACCAGTAAATGCTAGAAAAGTTGCGTGGGTTAAAATAGAAACGCTCCGTCACGAGGTAGTAAGTCTCAATAATAAATTGGCTGTAGGTCGGCGGTCCGGAGAGGACAGCGGCTGGGTCCGGATCCGGACCGCGGTCCGCTTATTAGTGACCTCTGGACTAGATGATGGTAGTTAGAGGAGATAAGGTGACAAAATCAGAATCAGCTTTATTGCCAGGTATGTGTATGCATACAAGGAATTTTACTCAGGACTATACATTGCTCACAATGTGCTTACTTATACAATACAATAATAAGATCAGACAACAATAGACATATTGAGACAATAGTGCAATGAGCAGAGTGCAAAGGATGCAGGACTAAATTATTATTTCCATTATTACTGTCACAGTTTGTGTGGTGAGGCAGGTTGGCAGACCCAAATGCAGGACAGGTAGGCTGACTGGTGAGTTCAAAAGGTTTATTAACCAACCAACAAAAAGCGAGCACACTGACTGGTAGAGTGGCTGATAACAGAGTCCAAAAACAAAGTAATCCAAAGGTAAATCCAAAATCCAAAGAAGGCAGGGAAACACGACAACATGAGACAGAGAGTATACACGCAACAATGACTAGACAAAGACTGAGGGGAAACAAGCAAGGATATATACACACAGGGTTAACGAGCTGGGAGGAGGTACACAGGTGATACTAATCAGACTAACGAGGCACAGGCAGGCAGAGAGAGCAGGGGAAAACAGAGAGACTGACATGCAGAGGGACTACTGGGGTAACAGACATGACACAGGTTACTGAATGCTAGACGATAGACAAGACAGAACCCCAATACCCAACAGACCAAAACATCAGATAATAAACTGACCAAAGTCAAAAGTGCAAAACATGGCATAGCTGATAGGCAGAGTGTGACAATTACCATCATTATTATTATTATTGTTATGTACATGTCGGAGGTGGATGAGATATACAGGTGCACATACACATACATGCATACAAGTACACAGTGTGAACATAGTGCCAAGAATGCTGGAATAAATAATTATTATGTGCAAGTATTAAGCACTTGAGGTAGGTGGATTTGGTATACAGTATACAGTATGACAATATGATCAGTATAAACAGCTCCGAAATAGAGAACGAGAGAATGATGAATAAATAATAGGTGGTAGTCAGTAAACAGGTGGCTGATTAGAGGCAGAGTTACTGGCACAGGAATTGTTCCTGATACTGTGAGTCAGAAGTCAGCTATGCATCAGACTGATGGCTTGTGGGAAGAATCTGTTCCTGAGTCTGTTGGTTTTGGTGTACAGTGCTCTGTAGCTCTGTATAAGTCCTGAATGAAGGGCAGGTTGGCAGCGATGATCTTTTCTGCTGTCCTGACTGTCTGTTGTAGTCTGACCCTGTCCTTTTTGGTGGCAGATCCAAATCAAACAGTGATGGACGTGCAGAGGACAGACTGGATGATGGCTGTGTGGATCAGCGGCTCCAGTCTTGGGATATAGTGGATCCCAGAAACCTGAAGGATTCCACGGCAGACACAGGGCTGTTGAGTATGGTGATGGGGGGCAGAGTGGGGGGGGCTCCTCCTGAAGCCCACGATCATCTCCACAATTTTGAGCGTGTTAAGCTCCATGTTGTTCTGACCGCACCAGAGAGCCAACTGATCAACCTCCCGTCTGTAGGCCATCTCATCACTGTCCTGGATGACTGTTGTGTCGTCAGCAAACTTCACAAGTTTGACAGATGGGTCTCCTGAGGTTCAGTTGTTAGTGTAGAGAGAGAAGAGCAGTGGGGAGAGCACACACCCCTGGGGGGCGCCAGTGTTAATAGTCCTGATGCTGGATGTGATGTTTCCCAGCCTCACCTGCTGACTCTTGTCAATCAGGAAGTTTGTGATCCACTGACAGCTGGAGGTTGGCACAGTGAGCTGGGCAAGTTTGGTACTGAGGATGTCCGGAATGATGGTGTTGAACGCCCAGCTGAAGTCCACGAACAGGATCCTTGCATGTTTCCCTGGAGAGTCGAGGTGTTGCAGGATGTAATGCAGTCCCAAGTTGACTGCATCATCCACTGACCTGTTAGCCCTGCAGGCAAATTGCAGGGGATCCAGCAAGAGGGCTGTAATGTCCTTCAGATGGGTCAACACCACCACCAGACAACGCCTTTATTATACATTTCATCAAACCACAGTGAATGCTATTTAGAGTTTCAGAAGACATAACTTTGTGGTAACATGAGAGATCTTTGTTTATACATCGACGCTCAACATAAAGATGGCCTTGCTTAATTTCTTACTTGACACAACAGATTATCTTATTCCTTCCTCACAATTTATCCTTCATGTGTCAAACCTTAATCTATCCAAGATGTGTTTTCTTTTTTAAAATGTTTCCATTTTTTAAAATCAAATACAAGTTCAATTGAGGCAACTTTGGCCCCCTTATTATGCAAACCTGCCTTTTTGTCATTTGGGAAATAATGTGTTCTACTGTCACAATAATAACATATAATATAGTCTTCATTTTCAAACCCCAGTAAGTGCTTGAGTGCAAGAGGCTGAAAAGGCCCAAAATGGTATAATGGGACAACAATTTGTAACATATCATGCTACCTTGACAGCGCCAAAACATGCTAAGTACAATTTGGGGTTTGGGACTTTTTATTTTATGTTTGTTACTTTCATCACGGCCAAGGCACTTAAGGGACTGACTGCCTCATCTGAACGTATTTCAGGCTCTTGCCTTACAGAGTGGACGAGACGTCATTTTAAAATAATCAATTAACTTGCTATTCTCCAAACATCATCATACTCTTACATGTAAACTTCTTCATGTCTTCATGCACTTGACGATTTTACAGTGGGACTGACGTATAAAGCCCTCACAGACTTGGAGCGTGGAGATTAGGGTTGGGCGAATGTGCTTGATTGATATCCATTTTTATCATTCCTGATGGTATGTTAGTTTTTTGACCTCAAGTAAATGCAAGCAGAGCTCTGCCTAACTTTAACCCAAAAAGAGGTCTGATGAGCAGATTAAGGAAACCTCTTTGTGGGTTTGCAGAATATTGCCTGCACTCACATCTTTACTTAAAGGGTAAGTTATATATTTTTCAACCCCACTTGGTCCAGTAGTGAATGAAAGCAAACACAAGCACTTCAGTGGACGTACTTTGATGAGGTGCAATTTATTTAATTATTTTTACCTGCCTCTTCTTTTTTTCAGGCAAATGGATAGAATGATTGCTTGATGTTTTAGTATTCATCATAAGACAGTAGCCTACTCAGTATGTTTAGTATATACTGTATCTGTGCTGTGGAAGCAGTTCCTTTGTTCTACTTAATTGAACGGATAGCTCATTAATTGCACCTGTGCCTGCTATATTTAAGTGACCTAGCTCTGTAAGCACTGATGAAAGTCTGAGAGACTGAAATGTTTGATATTGGTCATGTCATTGTGCACCTGAGTACTTGGCGTTATGCAATACATTTGGAAGAGAATATTTTGATTTTGGATATGTGTTTCTGTGGCTGCTCTAAATTGCCTTCATAGTCAAGACAGGAGACGTGACAGGTCACAGATAATAGTTAAAATATGTGCCATATTATTTTAATTCCTGGTGCACATTAGAAGATTTTCAAATCTTAACTGATTTTAAAAACATGGGAGACCACAGATATACTGCCAGATGTAACCCATTTGTGTTATTAAAAACGCATGTACCGGACGATTTAAGGGTTATGCTGTATGGCAAATATGTGCCTAGACTAAAAGGTTATGCCATGGACTATGAGTATAGGCCTCATTCAAGTTTCTGATGCTGGTAGAGATTGTTCACAGTGAAGACAAACATTAAGAAAGAGTCTCAGAAGTATTTTCTTTTTCAGTTAGGCACATCTAGCAAAGATTACAGTGCAGACCTTCACCACGATCACATCTCTATATGAATGAATGAGCGTATAAACAGGAATTACACACAAGTAGCCTTCTATTCAGTAATGAGACGTGGTGAAATGATGTTATAAGTTACCTGAATGACAGAATAAATCAAAGAATGCAAACACACTGTTACTGTGGGGAATATTATTGAAGCACGATACAACCTGATCATATACAATGCATACTTCTGGTGACGTCAATGAGTGAAATCTGACACTCAACTATAAATCAAACTATGCCATAAGTACCTGGAATTAGTCAAAGTCAAACCCTTGCGTTGACTTTAAATCCAGCTTTGTATTGTATTGTATTGTTGTTACAAGCCTCACTACAGTTCCTATTTTACATTGGAGTTCACTGTAATATCAGAAATGTGACTGTCTAATGCATTATGAATCATGGCAACCCACAGGGAAGTGTTTCTGGAGAGGGTTTAGGGCAGACTAATTCAGTTTAACTGTCTGTGAAAAGACTGCAGAGAGTCCCAGAATGGCATACTATAAACAGCAGAGTGAAAGCCGAGGCTTCATTAGAAGCTCTACATGCCACAATGACAGCTGATTTCATTGCAGCACCCTTCAGCATAGTATCACATAAAACAATCACCTTGGATCTCTCCCCAGGCTGGCACAGGGCTTGGCCCAGTCCATTCCTCAGCTCTCCTGGGAGAAAGGACTCAGGAAAGCTGCGCAGAGCGCTGTTATCACACTCAGACCGCTCACTGGAACCACACCAGTGGTACTGCTGACAGCCTCAGCTGCCCAGAGATCAAGGAGTACTGGTGTATTGATGGCGGTGAGAATAGCACACTGGTTGGCTTTTTCTCTGATATACAAGTCCAAACAACATCAGGGGCCTGTGCCATGAAGCAAGTTCAGCATACCCAAGATATCTTTTCATTATTTGGCTTCACTGACCCTAACAATTGGGATCAGGATAAGTGGTCACACAAAGTTGGTTAACTCAGTAAGTCAACCCAGGGTTTCCCAATCCAGCCATGACCGCGTTTACAGAAAAGAGGCATTATTAAGCAGCAGCATCCTTTGCACTCTGCTCATGGCACTATTGTCTCAGTTTGTTTGTGTATAGTGTGTATATATGTGTTCTCTATACTGTATCTCTATCCTGTGTTTGATTTTATAACTTTATTATTGTATAAGTAAGCACATCCTGACCATTGTACAATCCAGTGTCAAATTCCTCATATGTGTACACATACCTGGCAAATAAAGCTGATACTGATTCTGATTGAGTCCACTTGCAGCAGAGCAACATATGATATTTTACAAAACAAGAGTAAACTGGAATATAAGACAAATAGACAAAGTCTAAGTAACACAGCTGCAGCTGACACATGCAGGAGGATGGAAAACTTTGTGAATGCCTAAATTAACAGGCATAGTCTGTAATATTGCATTGCTTTGATGTGTTCTTATGGCATCTATGAAAATATCAGCCTTATTGTTTCAGCTCAGCTGTGTGTCTGTATTTCCACGTTAAAAGCCTCGGGCATAAGAGGTCGTTCCAACTCACTTTTAAGAAATTCTCGTCACACACTCAAAAGTGTTTCAAACATTGTTTGAAATTAACTTCATAAAGCAATGAAATGAAAAATCCATTCATACCAGAAAAGCATCTTTAAATAGTAGTTAAAAAGACTGAATATCAACAATTTGGCTACTGAAAATTCCCCCCACATTATCTGTGCCCATATAACAAAAGGTTGGGCACATCATAACTAGTCTCTATAATCTAGGATAGCTACTAACCTAAAATACATTCATATTAAACTTAATTTCAATAGGCCTACCAAACGCTATGCTCATAATATTCAGCTAAAAAAATTAAACCCATTTATTTTAAACTGGCTGTGTGAAAAGGACTTGGGAGCAAATAAAAAATATAAAACATTTCAAAGCCGTAAGTACGCTTAGGCCTACTGCAAAAATTACATTACCGCAGCAACCAAAAAAGCTGCCTATAAAACAGTCTGTGGGACCTCCTACAGATGGTGATGTTATTTTCCCAGAGAACAGACTGGTCAGTAGGTGGCATTTTTAATAGAGTTGATCTCTTATTTGGAAGATAACATGCATAAGTTCAGCATAAGCATAAGTTACCATGGCGATCTACCCTGGTAAGAAGTGATCCACTGTTGGGTAGTGAAACCCAGGGTTAACCCCGAAGTTATCTGGATAAGCTCAAATCCTGCTTCGTGGTACAGGCCCCAGGCCCCTCCGTACCATGCACAGAGCTGTGCCATGTCCAAGGAAGCTGCCTCTCTGCAAGAGTGGAGTCTGTTTACTATGGATTCCTCAAGGGCAGGTGTGAGAGGGAATAAAAACACACCTGACACTGAAACCGCCACGCTGGATATCTCTCCCTCAGGGCTATCTTTGCCTTTGTTGCTTTATTTTGGCCTCTTCTACATGACTCAAAGCTACCTCTGGGAGCAACTGCCTTTCCCTTCACCAGCTGAAGCCTGACCATGGAAACCTAGCTCTCCCAC
Organism: Lepomis gibbosus; assembly: GCA_029875015.1. Taxonomy (NCBI): domain Eukaryota; kingdom Metazoa; phylum Chordata; class Actinopteri; order Centrarchiformes; family Centrarchidae; genus Lepomis; species Lepomis gibbosus. Next base: position 25,892 of record JAPMOB010250422.1, on the reverse strand, counting down.
TTTTGCTGCCCTCTGTGCACCTTAGCAGGGCAGGCTGCACACAGCTATTTGTTTTAGGAACTGAAGAATGTGCCCATTGTCTGTCCGCAGCCATCCTGAACCGACTGCTATAAATGCGTCTTTTGTCTAAGCCCTCCCCCCCGCTATCCTGGTGCAGAAAGAACTTGTCCGTGATGGGGTTTCAGGGTAGGTAGAGAAAAAGAGACACATAGGGAGATGGTGAGAGGGTGAAGAGGGGGAGGATGTAAGAAGGGACACCAGGGGAACCGGAGGATATTTAGTTTTGGAGACAGGTGCATTCATCTTACCCCCTGCACACCTCCGGGACAACGTGTGCCTTATCAGTGCTCAGAGAACCTGGGGCTCCCAGTTGAATGGACTTTGTGATTAATGCCACAGCTGCGCTGTCAGACTGTGTGTTATGGAGGGTAATCATCTCCTCCCGGGATTGAAGCAACACTGATTTGATGTTATTTCCGCAGTTATCATAATTTCTGCATTCTGGTTGTGGTAGATTTCACATCCTACCACGACTTGTATTCTACTTAACAACAGCTGACTGAATACCAATCCGTAAACATGATTTCCTGTGCACCAGCATGCCGCATTCATTAATAATCTTCTGCTGTTTTCTTCTACAATAATTGTTACTGATATGACTGCGCAAAATTTTAATAATTTTTTATCAGGCAGCATAAAGGCCTGAACCGGAGCTGTGAGGCACAGACATAGATTTAAGAATAGAAACAACAATTTTCCCAATGAAACATAAGAATAACACAGACAAAACACTGACCACAGACCTGCCCTACTACCTCCACTACTAATATAAATACATGAGGGTGTTAAAGCAATGAGTGTTTTCCACGCTGCTTTTGCTGCTAGGCATGCTCAATACTCACAGAGCTGTATAGGTGACCCCATGACCCAAAGCAGTGGGCGGCAGAACAAATGAATAAACTGCACTTTTCACATAGCAGTTTGGAGTCCCCCTACTTACACACATCATACAGCACACGTTTATGTCTCATCCACCCCCTCACACATGTCACCCACTGTAAGAACCAGCTAGCCAGATGTCTGTGTGGCCCTACCTCCCTCTCTCATCTTTTTCACTGTGTTTGAAAAGGTGTAAAGTGCATGCTGGAGTGAAAGCCCTGGCTTATGTTTCATTTACAGACCACAGAACTGGAGATGGTTTCACAGTGTGCGATGAGGGAACTTAACACACACCGTCATGCGCATACACACACACACAGTGTAAAACTGGGATCAAAGAAATTAGAAGTGCCTACACACATACACACACACAAAATGACAATGGGTAGAGCGCTGGTAAGTAAAGGATCAAAGATACAAGCTTTTAATTCCAGGTACCGAGGCAAGGCAAGCATCAAAGCCAAGGGGCTTAAAAAACGAACAGTTTGTTGCTGACGGTTGAAACAAAGTAATAGAGGGGCTCATCTGTAGAGATGCTGATACTGTGGTGACAACAGCAATGCTGAGAGGTGAAACACTGCTTGAATAAAGATTAGCACTGCAGACCTAAGGTGAGGCCTCTACACAGAAATGGCTGTAGAGTTTATGGGACGAGAGCTGGAGGCTAAGGTCTGGCAACACAGATAGTGAGATGGTGAATAACAGGATGGCTACTATTAAGGACATGATTTTATACCCTGTCTTTCTTTGTATCTCTTACTGATATAAACTCAAAACCAGCATGAGGTTGAAAAGTACCTCAGAGTACAAAATTATCTGTTAATATGTTGCTACGGTCTAGCAAACCAGTCATTTCCGATTGGCATAAAACACATCACTACCTTTGGGCCAGCGTGGAAACGTCACCACAAGATTACACCAGATTTAAAAACTCTGGTATTTACCTGACGGTAATCCGCTTATATTTATTTATATGCAAAAGTCCCACACTCTAGCTTTAATGTCCCATCTAATAGCTATTTTACATGATATCAGGTACCAAAGAGCCATTGCACTCACCGCGTTAAAGTTAGGGAAGAGGCTGAGGGGAGAGGATCCATTGAGTCTAAAGGGCAGGAGGTGTTTGAGGTCGAGCTGTGGCTGCAGAGGCCGTCCTGGGACAGGGAGGGAAGCCAGAAGGGGGCTGCCCTGGGCCGACGTACCTGGACAACACAAAGAGATAGATGTTAGAAGTTAAGAAACAACAGGAAACATTAACATGAGGGACACCAGTGTGATTGTAGGAGTGGAACTGTACTGATGGCTTCCAAAAGGTCAGGTGCAGCGCTCAGAGGAGGCCTGACTTTGATTTATTTGATACCAGAGGCACCGTTACACCTCCATCTGACTCCAAACACACTTTGTGCAAACAGTGTGTATGAGTGTGCTTGTGAGTGGGCATGTGTTTGTATCTGGGACAATACAGTTTCTGTTTTTAGGCCGACAATAGGAAGTGTACATGTGCGTTTTGGGGGTTGACTTAAGACTTAATACTCTCATCACCCCAACAGCTTGGACTGACCCCCCAAGGATATGCACCTGCCCTCATGTACACACACACACACACATACAAACACATCACTTAATTACTGATTTATTGGCTGAGGAAAGTTGCCTGTGCAAGGGGGAGATGGGAGATATCGGATTTCAAATGGACCAGGGATGAAGAGATTTCTAATTTTCTGCCTGGCTGCATTTCAGTGGGCCGGTGTGCTCACCAGTGCGCAGACACTTATCCCAGCACCAGGATCAATCATCGGTGTCAGCTGCAGGTCACCGTGGCCACCCCAAAGTATACCTATAACGCAAGCCTGAGTGCAGCACACACATACATTGTGAGGCAGATGTACTTTATTGTGTGTGATAACACAGCAATGACTGATCACGAAATAATACCGGCGACTTTGAAATAGAAAAGATTGGCCAAAAGTATCTCCTCCTCAAGGTAGGGGAGGGAGTGCGAGATTTCAGAGACAGATGGCGGGATAAAAAAAGAGAAAGGTGAAGGTGTCACAGTGAAAATTTGGAAATATATTCATAGCTGGGTTCTTCTAGTGTAGGGTACTACTCTGTTTATGTTACAGAGCAATCATATTGTTGGAATTAATAATTATATGAAATAAACACAGTCTTAGAAATGATTAACATCAAATGACCAATAGAAAAATTCTGTAATTGAAAGAAAGGTAAGAAGACAAGACGAGCTGAAGAAGTTTACCAAATCTGACACTGTGGATTATGTTCAGTGTCACTGTATATTTTAATGTTTAATGCCAATGTTTTTTAATTTATTATTAGCTTACTTAGTTTGTGTTTGTTAAGGACTGTTGTTATTTATCAGGGGAGCAAGCTACCAACACAACTTTACTATGTCATACTGCAAAGGTTACTATGATTATTCCAGTTTTGAAACAAAACAGTTTATTTCTTAATCAAAAATGCAAATCCTCCTGACAATTGTGTGTGTACTTCAGCAGAATACAGGTCGATGACAGTCACCCCTACTGCCACATAAACCTTATGAAACTTAATAAACCTACATATCTCACGCATCACAGGATTCACACAGCTACCATTAGCAACATGACCAATGACCATTTTTCTAAATAAACGCGGTAGCAGCGGCTGTAAAAATAAAATTAGAACCTATAACTTTTTAAATATAATTTTTATATATAATATGTAATACAGAATATAAAAGGCCCTGACGGTTCCCCTCAAGGTGGTAAGTGTAAATGCATGTGCAATGTGATGGGAAATAGGGTACCCGACCACATCTAGAGGTATCTGGCTCGCACTGGGTTCAGATCTTATATAGGTATAAATGATCCATAGCCTAGAACGTGCTGGCATCCATATACAACATGACATTATAGCAACATAAAATATAGAAAGCAATAAGACTGAAAGAGACACGCCTCTAATGACTCATCAAGAGTCTATTCTGTGTCATGAAAGTGCCAGTGGTTTAATCACCAGAACTGCGTGAAAAATAAAACCAGTTCGAGTGGGAAATGTAAGATGTATAGTAAGAAATAACAGTTTGTGTGTTGCACTCATCTGTGTGGCTGATCTGCTGTTAAAAAGGTGTAAAATCAAGAAGCTTACATGCATACACACCGGGGCAAACTGACAATATGTTTTATACAAAGACAGGAATAATTTAATGTATTACATTCACCAACTTTATAAAACACTATTTGAAACAGACTGAATGAAATATGGACTTATTTCTCCTAAATATGTCTATGAACTGCAGCGCAACTGCCTAAATACTGTTACTGGCTACAAAGCCATCACAGTCAACAAAATAAGGGTCAGCGCAGCAATTGCTCTGTAAAATATTGTAGTGTTTTTTGTTTTTGTTGTTGTATATTAGTAGTGTTTGTTTCGGAGCACTGGTTATGGTAGGATGATGTTACTGCTGTATGGCTTGTGTGAAGTACAGAACAGAGTGATAGATGGGGAAATCTGTCAGTAGTCTGCCCATGGCTTTCTGCGGCTTGGCAGGTTGGCAGCCATGATGGGGTGTGTTTGGTTGGTGGGTGGGTGGGGGCTGAAGGACTGAAGCTCTGAGCATATGCTTTTCAGTGCTGGGCACAGGCCCGCTATTGCCACGTGTGGGCTCTCCTCTGCTGTCTGTCTGACACCCAGAGAGATGCAGCAAAGAACGGACGAAGCCTACAGACACGTGGGCAGCAGCCAACGGGAGATCGCTCACACACACAACACACACATTCATCACAGAAAACGAGGAGAAGCTGAGTCTTCTCTTGGCAGGGCTGTCAGAGGAAAAAGCTGGGCTTGCAGGGAGGACAGTTATCAGCTAATAGTGCTTCCCCACCTCTCTGTGACTCCCTAGGCAGCTTATTATATCAGGGGCTGGCTGTTTGCCTCTTTGGATGATAACGCTGCCACGGACACACAGCCGAATCCAGGCATGTACGACAGCAAGCGAAGGAGTGTGTGCTCAGCTTGCATGTTCAAGACAAGCATTGCAGGCACACACACAAATACATACAAACTGAATTTCCTACGTACCTCTGAAAACAAAAAGCTCCCAGGGTGAGATGACACACACACACACACACACACACACACACATACACACTAAAGGTTTAATTTTGTAAATGTTTGTGATTGGTAGATGTACACTTTAAAGCAACGCAACATACATTTTTGAGTTTTTAAGCACATTTCTTGTTTTTATTTAATTTAATGTTTCTGTTGACATGCGTATGTGGTTATGTGCACATATGTGATGTTTGTCCAGAGTCATGTATGCGTCAAGGCTCAGATTGTTTACACCCCACTTGTGGTCTGGGGTCCAGACAACCACTGGCAGTTGAGGCAAGGCCTGAAACCAAATGTCCAGCCTCTTTCCCGCTCTCCCAGATGACTTTGCTAACGGATCTGACTGTCTCCGCCAGTCTATCCCCTGGCAGGCCGCCTCCTCCTCCAACCATCACAACAACGCATTCCACCCTCTCATGACTCACTGGGTTAGGTTACACAACACCCACCGTCACATTGCATCTACTCGGATATGTGTATGTTTGTGTGGTGCACCCGAGCCGTAGAACTCAAACATCGATTTTTCAATTTTTTTCTACTTGCTCATCTGAGAAAATAATGGGATTCCAACACACACAAGCAAACATACTGAGCCTTCCATCCTCATTCCTCTTCTGCTATCACAGAATTAACCGTTCAACCCTTTAGTCCTTTTACTGTAATTCTCTTGTCATCACTCCAGTGCTCCCTTAGGTTTCTGACAAATTGCCTTTTCTCACATCTAAATACCCCCACCCTGCCCCTGTCCTTTGCGTATCCCTGCAAACTGCTGCTGAGCGGCACAGGAAGGAGAAAAGGAGAGGAGAGAAAACTGCCTTTCTATTTGTGGCCCAGAGTAATTATGTGGGATAGACGCTGGCACAGCAGGGTCTTGGAATTGGGTGACAAGATCTCCACCTTCTTTTTTTTCTTCTGTCTGTTGTTGTCCAGCCTCAGACAGCCCATGATTTTGCTTTGGATGAACCTTCTTAAAACAGGTGCCAACAACAGCATCAGTAGTTTGAGGAAGTTCCCCAAAATTACAAAGCCCTCTAGTGGCCATAGTCGTGACAGGAGCAACATAGGGATTGACAATATTATAGAGCAACAAAGTCCATGTCGCGAGGTTGCGGTTGGGAAAGTTTAGGTCAACGAAACTTTGGACTTTAACACAGGCTCTTTATTTCCCATTGCAAGCACAGTCAATATTTTTCTTTATCCATGGCAATGTTCATGCTTTTACCTTTACGATAAAGGTCCCGTAACCTTAATAAACGTGTAATTTGAACCCATACCATGTTCTTCCCCTAAACCTAACCAAGTTATTTTGTGCCTAAATCAAAACAAACCCTTAACCATAGGATTGTCAAATGAAATGCACTCATTTAACTTTTCTTCAAACAAAAATAATACGTCTTTTCTGGAAATGTTATAAAATTTTCTCATAAAAGACTTTAGAAATAATGCCTGATTTTATTTTTCAACAACTATTTTCATAGTTCACTGATTTGCCCCAAATATACTGGGCCAGACTTCTAAGTAGATGATCAGAATCACAAGTTTGCAGCACAAACTGAGCTAGCAAGATGTATTATAGCTATGTGAGGTTTGTTGTATTTAGTCTAAAGTCTGGACTTCTGTATGGCTGAACTCTCTTTGTTGTCATTTCCTGCCCACAGAGACAGAATACACAAGGACACTGTGCTGCTGTTAGCGATGCACCCTTGTGGACGACGGATGACACTTGTGTATTTGGCTATAGTGTTTGCATAAAAAGACAAAAGGCTGCTGTTTGAGGTGAAATAACTTACAAGACGACTCCTGCTGCTAAATCCTTCAACAACCAGAGAAGAGAAACTCAGAGAAAGAATTACTTTTTACTGTGCAGTTTCCGATAGCGGCTGGCAGAAAAGAAAACATGATGAAATCCTTTCTTGTAAGAACATTTTAAAAGAATACACCAGAGATGGAGTTGGCTTTGTGTCTGGATTTGTGTTTTGTTTCTTTGGAGACAGTGATTGTGGGATCACTGGGGTAAGAGCTATTGTTTTGTTGATTTCTGCAGAATTTAAGGGCATTATGCACCACATCTCTGCTGCTCAGCTGTGACTGCCTGCTGAGTAACAGTTGGACTGTCAGTTAGACCTTCGCCATCAGGCCTCCGATCTGATTATCCAGCTGTGATAATGAATATCTGCACATCTAAACTTGTCCATGTTGATCAGGAATTTGCAAGGGAAATTGCTGATCGGTGAAATGATGAGCACAAAGTGCAGGCACAATATGACCATAATTACTCTGCACCATGTGGATGATTCTTTCATCAGCTGCCAAGTACACATAATAACCTCTTTTTGACGATGTTAAGCACAGTCCTCATATGGCAGTACCAAATGTGCATACAGTCTAGTCTTGACACGCACACTCAGAGTCATAACACGATGTAGCTCATTGTGCATCTGCCACACTGTTGCCACACTGTTTCACCATCCCCCAGCCACCCCGTAAACTTCCCAGAGGCCGCTGCCCTGCTTGATGGGAAAGGATCTGACAGGGCAGGAAGCGCCGGCAACTACAACGCTCCATATAAATATAGAACTGGAGCTTTTTAGTTACAATAACCCGACCAACAGAGCCCTTTTTTCAACCGAGGTAGGAAATAACCCAAGATATGTTCTGCATACAAATGGCTGCCTGTGCCAGGAAATTGTAAATTGGCCTCATGCTGTATTAGAGACTCACAGCCATTTGAGGGCATGAAATGACAATGTACTGCCTCTGGATGTCCAAATGTACTCCACCGAGAGACAGAGAACGAGAGACAAAGAGGGAGGGAGAGGCAGAGAGAGAGAGAGAGAAAAGTGACTCTTAACAGCCAATTAGCTTCCGCTTGATCAGGAGGTGGTGTGAGGGCCACCGTGGGAACCATTATAGCATGGACGGAGAACATTAACCACAATCAGTTTTAATTAAAGACTGACGCTTTTTATCCCCCTCCATCCCCAGCCATTCATCCCTCACTTGTATTCTCCACTCCTCCTTGAAGTATGATGATAATCTGCGAACCTGAGTTAAAGATAGGATGTTACTGGACTGATTAAATGAAGCAGTGTAGAGATCATGAAAGAAGTTCCATTAGCCCTTAATTAAGCCAATTTGATTAGTTCGGTTGCATGAAACAGCCATGAATTATATGTTTCTCTACAGCATACAAGTAAATATTAGACGCAAACCTGGAAAGTGGCCAAATAAATGAATGATTCTAGCTGTTGCCTTCAAATAGATCTTTTTGGAGACTTTTATGTCTGCAAGCAACTCTCCTATTTCAGTAAAGTAATGTAAACTATTTTCAATGGCATGCAATTTAAATTTTCTACAAAGAACCCTCTCGTTTTATTTGCCCGCATTTCTCCCTCTCTCATTTCCTCACCTTACCTTGAAGCCTTTAAAGTTGTTTATTTGAATTATGTTTTTGCTCTTTTTTTCTGGGTCACTTGGCATGTCTTTCTGGCTGCACTGTGACTGTATATTGTGTACTGAAGTGTGTAAGTTGATGACTGTGTGTGCTGCACATGACAGTTTGTATTCACTTTGTGTGCAGCAGGCAGTTTATGCTGTAAATATGTGCAAAGAATATTTCAGCCTAACAGTGTTCCAGCTTTACCCCGTTTGATGTCTGAGTAGTCAAGTGCTTGTCCTCTCCAGCTTGTGTGTCCATGTGAGGGGAGAAAAGGTAGCAGAAATCCAGAAATCTACATGATAAAAATCTTTGCTGCTATTTCCAGCAGAGATACTGGAGTCCAACATCTCTCTCATAAGGTTGTGAAGATTTTTCTTATGAGGATTATATTTAATCTCAGCACTGTTACTTCCTTTCTGTGACCCTAGTTTAAACTAATCTGCTCTTTAAAAAAATCTCTCATATGTAGTTCTGCATTCCTTTCTCCTTCCCTGGATTGCAGGAGGTGGCAGACTGCTCCATGTGGCCTGATTATATGCAAGGCTAAGCACAGTTTGACCCACGACTGAAAGTAGAGCACTCTCAGGAAGGGAGATGACTTCATGACTTTTCTTTCACATGAAATTCTAAAGGAATTATACAAAGTCAGACACTGAATCCGTTGAGTTTACCTCTCTGTCAACCCCAAACCTCAACTGTACTCAGCCAGGATTCTGCTGTCCTGGTGGCTTTGATAAAATTACATCACTGGAGTTGTTTTAGTGCTTAATTAATCACAGAACACAAAATGAGAAGATGTAAGTGACATATGTGTGCAGGAGATTTAAAGCAGATTTAGACCTAGGCAGCTCCATCACAGAGCGGATAAACGTATTATATAGAGACTAATTTACAATGGACATTGAAGTTTAAATAAGATCAATAAACAGCTCCCTCGTCACAGAATGATATCAACCTTTGCCTGTGTTACTGACATTGACAAATAAGATTAGGGTTCAAATTCAATGATGAGAAGTACTGTACAATTAGAGGGACATGGTCAACATTTTACTGTAATTTAATTATCTGTAATTTGTCTATTATAATGCTACATCATATAAAGTGTACCTTAATATTTCAGCAGTATGTTTGGGTCTACGGTGTTCGGCTCTGTAGTGAGTCGTGGCAGTCCGGCGGTGGTAACAGGACCTTGTAAAGATGCCTCTTCTCCCGGGGAGTGTCTATAATGAGTTCTGTCAGGCAAGCAGCGAGCAGCGCGTTGCTACCGAACCCAACCTGAGCAGAGGCAAGGCCCATCTGTCAAGCAGAGACGATAAGCCTGGAGCCATCCAGAAACAAATTGCTCAGCTTCCCCACTGTGACGCCCTAAGAGGCAGCCTGCTACGGGCTGGCAACAGAGATGCTACAGATTCCTAATGCTACGCCGGAAAAAGGAGGTGGAGCAGTGAAATATCAAACACATTAATCTATGCAGATGGTGCCGATGGCCAACCATTGCTCTGCAGCAGCAGCAGCTGTACACAGAACTTCAACGAGACGATAAACAGCATAGAAAGAAAAATAAATCTGAAAAGAAATTATAATTTTTTTTCTGCCTTTAAGCCTTAGGGTGAGCAGCTTTAATAAGTCACCCACACTTTTCCTAATCTCCTCCCTTAGCTTTACAAAGATAATGACAGCTGTTGGACGTTTCCCTCTAGGTAAAATGAAATGAACTTTTATAACACAGACACTGTCATATTTTACCTCTGATCATTTCCCACCTTTTCAGCAAACAATTTAAACATCTGTCTGAGAGAGTCAGTGTTGCCCTCATCTCTATATTTCATTATCATAACTTGAATTACCATCTTGCAGCAGCATGTCAAAAAACAAATACAAACTAATTCAAAGCTGTGCCATGCCCACACATATGCAAAAAACCAAGTCTAGGAATTCTGCAAGATTGACAGGAACTCAGATGAGGTTCATTTCCTCAGCAAATTGAGTAATTTGTGGAAGGGGTATTAAGTGCAACATCGTTTTTAACATCAATAAATATCAGGCTGGTCAACCAAGCATCACACAGCCATCACGCCAACTGTGACAACTCATTATAAATTGATTTGACATGGTGGGCGAGTCGGGCTAGTTGGTTTTTCAAGGAAGAGGGATGTGGTGTACAGGACAAAATAAGCATGAGACAGAGGTTGCTTTCTAATTTTAACTCCTCAGCTGATGAGAGGAGCAAGAGATAAAAACACTCAGAGGCAGACAAAAAGATTGTGACGAATGTGAAATGAAAATGAAGTTGTAGCTGTGTTGAACGACTGTGTCTCTCTCTCTCTCTCACACACACACAAACACACACACACACACACACAGGAGAAAAGCTCTTTACAATTAATGAGTCATTATCACAGCTGCAGCTATTCTCTGAGATTTTTAGGTATTGCGAGCGAGAAACTTCCCTTTATTTATATAATCGACACTAGCAAACTGCTTGCAGAGAGAATTGTACTGTACATTACTTGTGTATTATTACATCCATTTTTATGCAAAAGAGCTCTGGCTAAGCAAGTTGTATTTGCAGCGAGTCAGTAAATTGCCTTCCCAGAGCAGATTTTTTTTTGCCATCAAATGGGCTGCTGATCATCTTCTCCTATTCTACCTGAATATGTTTTTCACAAAATGTCTCTTTCCTCACTCATTCCTCCTTTCCAGGATCTTTGTTTTAGAATTTTTTTAAATAACACAGCTAATTTCAATTCCGCTTTCAGGCATGTTTCTACGGCCAATTAAAACTCTTAATGGAAATGTGTACTGGCTAAAACAAAGCAAAGCTTTCCTGTTCTTTTCAAGTCCTCGCTGTAGGGCCAAATATGGCTTTCTACATTTTGACATAGCAGGGTAGTGGGAAACAGCTCCTTTATAATTTGAGGAACAGAAATGCAGTTACATGAGAATTTTAGCACAGGATCCACTGTCGTAATAAAATTCATTCAGCTGTGAAGGTTAGCACAGTGGTAATGCAATTAGCTCACACTTTATAATGTAGGTAACACCTCTAAAAAACATGGTAGCATTTCAAAAATAAGTCAATTCATCCATAATTTTAAAGCCAACAATGCTTACAAATTCCTGACTAATATCTAATATCAAATCTGACAGACAGGTTTGTTAAAGAGTTTAACCCTAAAGTGTCCGTGCTTTGGTATAAAGGCTGGCTGAAGGACGTGCATATGTCAAAAACCAATTACTCCTTGGTTGCTTTTTAAAATGCCCTCACTCTCAATCAGCAGTGGCCTCGGGAAATGAATGAGCTAATTTTGCCCAACCTGGGCTGTAATTGTTTCAAATCAGCCTCATGCCTCAGCGTCACTGCCAGCATAATTGCTCATGAGTGTGAAGATTAATCTACAGAAGCACATGTGTGGGACTTAATTTACAGGTCGCAGTGCCATGCCTTGTGGATCCATTAGCCTCATTTGGTTTTCAATACTATACAGCTTATGCAGCTAAACAATTTCCCTGATAGTTGGGGAAATGTCAGCAAACAAGAAAACGCAAATCACAACGGCTCAATGTTTGTACACAGTCACATGCGTAGTTTCTAACTGAATACATGCATAGATAGTGCTCCATGAAGACATATGCAGAAAGACCCCTGTTTATGAACAGTAGGTGATGTGTGCATGTGTTTGAGCACAACTAGTGCAGCTGTCATCCCCAAATGATCTGTCTCTTATCATGTCCACTTCTACACACCTATTAATGGAGGAGGAGAGTCAGGCTGAGACACAGTGGACTAATTTTTCAAAGGAAGAAAAGTGTCATTGTTTGCATCGTTGGCCTCCAATCAACAGCAGCTAAGAAATCAGCAATTGGATTGTGAGCCACTTTCAGGCTGAGAGAAGACGGGCCGGTCGACAGGCTCTCTGAAGAGAAGCAGCTGCAAGCTGCAAATTGGAAAAGCCTTTGTGAGAAGCTGCCGTGCCCTTCCTCCTCATCTCCTCACAGTGTTGGCATGCAGACTCGTTTCTTTCCTTATGTGTAATTAGAAAGATTGGAGAACGACATAAAGGGATGATTCTTCATAAGAGGCCTTGTACTGTAGGCAACACACTGGAGCCAGCCAGCCGGTGTGTTTTTGAATAGGAAAATTTAACCACAGCAAAGGTTTTAACACCTCGATTCACTGCCACAGCTGCCCACTTCCTCTGGCTTCCAAACCCTCTTTAACATGACGCACCAGACACCATAATGTGGTTGAAAAACAATCAATGTGACCACCCATGGTGGTGTTACATACCATCCACTCCAGCTTTAGGGCCCTCCTGCTCTGCCTGGGTGCAGAGAGAAGTCATGGGGCTGAGCAGATAAGGATTCTTATCAGAGCTTGTGCAGGTGTTTGGAGAAGCAAGCCCTTAACAGGATTCCTAAGTTGCTATTGGCCAGCAGGATTTCACTCGATGTGAAGAGAGTAAGAAAAGTAGTGCAGAGGGATGGGTGGGTGGAGGTTGAGTTGGCAGTTGTGTGTGTGGTGGTGACGGGCGAGCGTGTGGCCAGGGTATTATAATTGTGAATCCCCTCAGAGTACTGCAGTACTGTGCGTCTTAGACACCTGCTGGTGTGGCGATAAGGAGTGAAAAGCAATCACTCCAGCTACCCATCAGCCCCTACTGGCATCTTGCTGCCTCTCCACCTGCTACTTGGGTATTGCTCTCAAATATAACTTTCTGTTATAGGTCAGCTCCCACTGCAAGCTGTTACCTTGGGGAGGAGAGAATTGGAAAGAGGATAGGAGAGGAGAGGAGAGGAGAGGAGAAGAGAGGAGAGGAGAGGAGAGGAGAGGAGAGGAGAGGAGAGCAGAGGAGAGCAGAGGAGAGCAGAGGAGAGCAGAGGAATACCAAAGGCCAAGAGAGATGCTCTTTTGTGCAGCTAGCCCAGATAACGTGGTCCTACTGTATCGGCACAATCCTCCCGCAAATCTAGAAATGCTAAGCAGTATGTGTTGCACAAGGTCCTCGTGTCACTATAAGCTGCCATTTCAAACCAACTTTATCACCCACAGAGGTCAAGGACATGCGGTCTGGCACCAAGTGGGTCCTTAGACTCTCCGGAGAGTGTTTCTCATTAGTGTGATTCCAGCTGAGAATTATAACGTGAATCCTTGGGATAAATCTTTTCTCGTCATGGAGAGACCATCAGCTGCTGCAGTCAACCAGTGTCGACTCCTGAATTATTCATTTTCTGTTTACAGCAGGCGACAGGTGCGTGACCTCTGTGATGAGTGCCCAGGGCGTCTGGGAGAAGAGATGACAAGCGAACTGGGGGGTGGGGGTGGCACTGCCAATTTGTCAGACTCAGGTGTTCAGTATGTTGCTGGGCTGCATTTGCTTTTCATGCTTAAATTTTTTATTCCGTGGGAAGGAATACATCTTTAAGCAGACTTTTAGGTATACCGACATGGAAGGCCAATTCTGGGGGTGTAGCAGGAGCGGAAAAAAGCAAGTAAGGTAAAAATTAATGTTCCCCAAAATATTCGAGTGAAACTCAGGGTGGGGAGGTCTGCCAAGCTAGAGGAGCGGCACATCAGCTGAGTGGCATTTACTGTAACCTTTCCCCTGGCTTTTAATAAGCGGCGCAGAAACAGCAGAAACACGGATCACTGCGATTCACTGGGGAGCAGTGGGAATTGCAAACAGATCTCCCACTGCCCGCAGCCACACAGAGCCCATAAACACCATGAAGTCAAACACTAACTTGGTTTCAGTTTTCTATGAAAACTTTAATATCAGTATGAGGACACAAAATAAATGTAGTAGCAGACACGTATGGCAGTTACAAAAAGAAAAGGAGCACTGCTGAAAAAAAGGGAACAGGGAGTGATTGATAAACAGAAAAGCCGGAAAACAGGCAGATGTTGTCAAAAAACACAGGCAGCCCATCAGGTTTGTTTAGTTTAACACCAAAGAAATACCAAACTGAATCACAGGAATTCAATCTGTTTCACTCAGCATGAACAATAGTCTCTGACACCTGATAGCTCAAGAATAAGCCTCCCATTTATGCACACATTGGTGCGGGCATCTGCATGAACACACACACACACACACACACACACACAAGAATGCGTGCAAAAGCAAACAGGCACACATGCTCTCTGCAGAATGATGCATGGGTTTCACCTTCAGGCAACTGGGGAAAAAGTCAGACATTTCTCCCCTTCGGCCAACTCCTGCTTCAGACAAAATAACAAACGGCTGAATGATATAGTGAGCTGTCCCCTTGGGTTGCAAAGTGGGAATGGAACCACATCTCTGAGACAGCAGCTACAAATGGCCCATCTCTATAACTGCTCCCTTTCTCTTTGGTTCTCTCAGCTGTGCATCCACAGAGACCTTGGCAGACCTCAAAGACAGATTAATCTCGATTGAAAGTTGCTGAAGTGTCCTCAAGCGTCAAAGCATTACTACTTATCGCGGGAGAGCATGGTGGAAACAATCGAATGAAAAGACAGAAAATAAGCTGTGGGGTCATTTGGGATGGACGAACACCCACAAAGCGACCAGTACTGTTAAGTGCACACACACTAGATCAAGCCCTCATCATGTGAAATCTTGATTTAACAGAATTCTTCTCTGTCTGACTGTGGTAAGCCTTGGACTGCTGCTGCTGCTGGAACAGCATGAATCTCATATTTCCACCACTCATACCATCACGAGTATCACAGTTGTGGCTGCAGAAACTCTTCTTCTCACATGGACTTAAATCATCTGGAACATGATTCTGTTAGGAATGTGGTTTCTGTGTTCATGTTGTTCCTGTTTAAGTCTGTTTTTGGTTCTGTGTTTCCCTGTGTAGTCTTGTTTAGTTAGTTCTTAGTCCTGTACATTAGTTCATGTCTTTAGTGTTTACTCCTGGTCCTGTGTTCTCTGTTTAGCTTTGTGTATTCCCTTGTTCATTTACTGGTTCTGTTCAGCTCTCTTTGTACTGGTCTGTCAGGTGTTATAGATTGTTCCCTCCATCTCAACCCTGTCTTAGCTCCTAGTTTTGTGTCTCAGTTCATGTCTTAGTGTTTACTTCTGGTCTGTGTTCTTATGTGTTATTTTGCCCATGTGTATCTGAGTTCCGTTTTGTTCTCAATTTCAGTCTGTGTTCCTTGTTGGTGTTTATTTGGGATCTGGTTGCTGGTGTCTGTTCCTCCTGTAATTCCTCTGCTTGCTTGTCCACTAAATACCTTGAGTTCCAGTTAATGT
Source organism: Lepomis gibbosus (assembly GCA_029875015.1). Taxonomy (NCBI): domain Eukaryota; kingdom Metazoa; phylum Chordata; class Actinopteri; order Centrarchiformes; family Centrarchidae; genus Lepomis; species Lepomis gibbosus. The sequence continues at coordinate 10,160 of JAPMOB010250422.1, read as the reverse complement.
ATGGTCTTGTGTTTTGCATCTGTTTTTACGTTGGATTTATCTTCTTCTGGATTTTCCTTTGTTTGGACTTTTACCCTGAGCTCCATGTAAGCCTGTTTCAGTTTAGTTTTTGAGTTAATCAATCTTCTGTTTGAACTGCATCCTCCTCTAGGCCTTGCTTTTGTCTGCATTTGGGTCCTCACCTCAGCCTTCACTCAGCCAACTCGCGACAGTTTTTAACACAGCACTGAAATGTTACCACCTTGCCTAAACTCTGTTTATCGGGAATCACTTGAAGGCAGCAGACTGACAACTGATACGTAACTGTTTAATACTAGACTCTAAAACATAATACAGGAATTTAGTGGAATCAACTAATAAGTTGATTAAGTTATTAATTTAATATAAATATGTTTTAAGTTAATTTAAATTTTTTAGTTTTCAAACAACTTCAGACCTTATAAAACTTTTTGAAATGATGAGTTTTAAAGATAAGATAAGTTGAAGATAAGTTTCAAAAGAAACATGATTAGCATAATAGTAGACTTCCAAGACTTCCTGATTACTGGTTCAACGATAAACCATGGTAAAATTCCAGACGGTTATTATTAACATACACATTTTAATTACCAAGATAACCAGTTTGCCCTGCAATGGACTACCGACCTGTCCTGGGTGTACCCCGCCGTTTGGCCGATCTCAGCTGGGATTGGCTCCAGCCCGCCGCGACCCTGTATGCAGGATAAGCGGATGGATAACCGGTTTGGTTACCGCGCTATTATAAACTCACGACAAAAACTGTCCAACATCAACTGAAGTTAGCGACAGTTTCCCAGAAGCAGGCGTGAATACTCAGTATGCAACATGGGTTTGTTTGGATCAGTGACAACACGGCGGAAGACCATGCTGCAGAGATTTTTTAGTCACTCTGATGTCTGGTCGTATTTTAGTTTTCATGAGAGTGGTGAGGGAAACTTGTGAACGCAGGGTGAGGTAACTTTTAGCTTTAGTTAGTCTCTCTGACTTGCTAACAGCTTGTAAACTGAAGCTCTCAGTGTTAGCTGATCTTGAAAAAACGCTACAAGTTTTTCTGCTGCAGTGTGTCTGCAAATTCATCCACTGCACATGATGACATGTTACGCAGTTTAGTGAATCAACCAGCATATCTTGTTCATTTTAAATCCAGCAGCTATGAAATCAGCTGTGAAAGTGTCAGAGCAGGAAAAACACTACAGACTCCTCTGTATTTACACTAGTTGTTGGGCTCATTGCAGTTAAGATCACTGTCGTCTAAAGACTTATTTGTTTTCATGTAATTATGCATGGGGTCATTGCATTACCAATATATATATACCATATAAAATCTTGATAATGCAGACTTAGGGCACAGTCACACTCGTTCGTTTGACCAGCGTGATCGCTCCGGGCACGGTTAATCTGGACTCCAGCATGGTACGCATTTAATGTGACTGCTAACATAGCTATCCTTATTAGCTAGGTCCTTTACATGCTTACTAATAACTTTTTTTAAGGTAGATCTCCACATTGACAGCTATATGTTGTGTGCAGCGGTGTTCATGAGAGAGAGAGAGAGAGAGGGAGCGAGTAAGCGAGATGAAGTGCTGAGCGAATATGTGCTCTGCACGCAGCTTTGCAATCAAATACAATTTTAATTAGGCCTAGTAAAAAAAAAAAAAAAAAAAAAAAATCACACATGAATATGTGGCGGTCGGCATTGATACTGTAGCAGGCCACCACAAATTTATGGGAAACACTAGCGTGATGACGTAAATGTGCTCCTGCTCAGACAGTTAGGCACAGTGTGAGTGCAGTCCAGCGGGGGAGTGGAGACAAACTGTCACGGTACAAGCCATCCAGGTCTAGTGTGAGTAGGCCCTACATGGTTTCCAAAAGTTATTGGCTGTTATTTTCTGCAAACAAAATGGCAATTTTACTTGTAGTTTTCACTATAAACCTTGTTGAAATAGTTTCACATTTTTTTCAATAGTTTTCACATTTTTACAATACCATGATAATATTGATAACTGTGATAATTTTGATAATAGTAATAATAATTAATTAAGGTTAGTGAACTGAACTCGTTTTACGTTTTCACAGTATATATTTTACAGTACAGAAATTGCTAGAGTTTGCCGATATCTAGCCCTGTATATCATATTCAGCATTGCAAAATCTACACATTTTGGGTGTTTATTAATGACCATCACATGTTTCACATTGCTTTCTTATTGCCTTCCTTGGTTAGGATGCTCTTTTAATTTGTCAGTTTAGGTATGACACCATACCAAGATTTATTTTGAACACAACTCCATCATTAGCATCCTTGTATCCCAGTGACATAATATTTTCTAACACATGTTGTAATCATAAAAGTGTTTGACATGTAATGTAATGCCCACAAAAAAAAACCTTTCAATTTAACACACCTAAAATCTTTGTTTCTCTAGAACATTAAATGTTCATAACCAAAATTGGCAGCAATGCAAGGTTTAAAAAAAAAAGCCGTAGCAATTAGCAATTTTTGAGTTTATTCCTCAAAAACTGCTTCATCAAGCCTTAGTGGGTTTGATTTGATCAGATTCGATTGACAATGACCAAATAACACTCACCAAAAACTGCCATCAGATTCTAATTCTTTGTTATTAAATCTTGATTGGTGCACAGACGTTCAGTCATAAATTTAAATAATTCCTGCCCTCTTCAAAACAGTGAGAAGGGCACAGACAAAAACAAGAAAATACACACTGTCTAGGTTTCACACGTGTAGAACCAAGACAGTTCTAACTTTGGTGGAAAATAGTGTTATGCAGGACTCATAGATAGAAGCAGATAGAGAAAATGTGTTTTCAGGGCCGTTCAAATCAGCCAAATAGTAAAGTTTTTTAATTACTGTTAACTGATTTTTATTTATTTTTTTACCTTTGACTACTTCCCCATTAGAGATAACACCTTTCCACATCACATGATGCTCAGAGGAAGAAATTAGTTTTTTCCCTGTCATCATCCATAATCACCAAATATTATTTATTAGTCACTGACAAGTTTGTGGGACTATACCTTTGCTCATTTGTATGGGTAAGGCATCAAAACGCTTTTATAGGGATTGTTGATTTTTTGTACTGATTAATTAGTGACTTGCCTTAGCCACTTTACACTTTAATTTGATCTTTTAGTTTCCTTTTTCATGAGAGGAGAAATTTAATCAGAATGGAATTACGTGTTTATAGTTTAAGTTTATTTAATCATCTGATCTTTACATATATAAAATCAACGGAGTATGTACAGTGTGGGCTGGGAAAAAATCTTTCCAAACAGTTACATCAGTCCTAACATCATGCGGATCAATCAGCCAAATAACGCGGCATCCATGGGTGTCCTCTCTGACAGTTGATGACATAACTCTGGTGTAACTAGAGCTTTGATGACCTTTGGCTAACATACTTTAACCCTGTCTGACTGTGCAGGCTTCAGCTAACCTACTTCAGTCTGTCTGTGTTGTCTGCTGAGACAAAGAGGATTTACCGTTAATCTGGCCTTAACGACAGCGGGAGACTATATTCTCCATCAAAACACTCCGGAGAATAGGACTAATCACGACATCATCAAACAGGGAACAATTACCTCTAATAAAATCAATTTTTTTGACTGAGAGAGCAAACACAGTTATTTGATTGGACTTGATTACACTTGAGTGTTTTATATAGGATCATGCAAAATAATATACCAAATTAAACTGGCTTGGGGTTAAAAAATATGACCTCCACATGAGCTAATTTAACCTTTTTTTATTTGAAAATGAACTCACTTTATTTGGAAAATAGTAGTGTGGTTTTAGTAGTGTGGTTTGAAAAATTGAAAATCTTTTTTCAAGATAACTGGAATTTTTCCTGGAAAGTCCTCAAATGAAAAATCAGAAAAACGTTTCAGGTGATACAGATACATTGGCACCAGAGACAGATTTCGCAACTCAATTAGCACCAGAAAGTAACTTCCACGCTTAATAATAAAAACCAGCTCAGTGGTTTAAGTCCCAAAGTCTTCTGATGAAGTAACAAAAAAAGGTTTGATTGTAATACATCTGTTGGATTTGATTGCAGTAATGTGCAAATGGTTTTAACAGGTGGAAGTGGAGCTGGGGAAGTGTACAATTCGCAATCCCTCCTCATTAGTAAGCAAATGAATTCAATCACCTCTCTTTGGTAAGCGGCTTGATAAATCCCTTCAAAGTCGTGTCTGGCTTCAACCACAGCAAGCAGCTTTAATAGATGCAGAGCGGCTAATGCATCATTCTCATTGACTCTGCGCTCACCGTTGCACTATCAGCCTGAACACAATCGTTGGCCTCAAGCAAACAAACCCAAGTCAAATGGGTTGGCGCTCCGCAGGGAGCAGTGAAGAGCATTTTTCTTGTTCTGGCTCCAATAGCCTTACAAATTTTATTCATATGTCCCTTGAGACAACCGACTGCAGTGTGCTTGTGCTTGAGGAGAGGGCAGGAGCTCCAAGCGAGCAGGGAAATGTTGGAAAATGCAGATCTATAAAGACAAGCTGTGTCTTCCACTGAGGCTAAAAGAGAATGGGGGCAGCTCCTATGGCCCCAAACTACTACAGGAAGAGAGATTATCCCCCAGGTCAGAGTAAAAAGCAGTGTTAACCCCATTACAACCACCTGCTGCAACACTCTGTGCTTCAGCAACACAACGCCCAAGAAATAGCAGGATGTGGCAATGAGAGAGAGGAGTGAGACGCTTAGAGAATGAGAATGAGTTAGAATTTTGGAATATAATTAGGAATTTGGGATATAAAATACAAAAATTATGCCGCTATTGATGTGACGGTATATACCGGTAGATTTGGTAATGTAGCAAATCAGGGATGATTTTTCATGTGATCTTGCGAATCCAGCTACCTCCAAAGGAAACGTGATTTGGGTGGCAGGACATCTTATCATGTTCTCTCACATGACGTGAGATCGAAATTGTAAATACAGAGCAGGATGTGTTGTTTTTGTTTGGCAGGAAGTTCCAAATAAAAGAAGAAAATAATCAAATGTGATTGGGGAGGTGGTTAGTTTAACAATTTCTCAGTTGAATTTATCCACACGAATTACTGTATTGCAATACACACCGTTACCATAAAATATACCATAATAGAAGATTTTGACCTTATTGCCCACCCCTAGTCAAGAGCACACTTAAGCCTTGAGTCTCATTCTGAACACTTAAAAATGTCGTCAATGATGCTGTGAAGTTTGCAGCATCAATATATTTGTTGTGTTAGAACAGGACAGAGGTCCAGCATTTTGCAATCTCAAACAGACAAAACGTATCTTTCCATGCCTAGTAACAAATCCACTCTGCAGCCCTAATCAATCTGCTAGACAGCCTCTTCTGAACACATACATGCACATACACATACATGAGTGAGGCACTGCAATGATTAGCTTGTCCCACTTAATCACTTTCCATTACAGACACCTGCAAGGTTGCAGCAGTCTTGTGTGATTATGTGTAATCATAGAAATGTCACATTTGAATGATAAGCAGCATGAGAAGATGTCTTGAAACATGATTTGCTGCATATTTTCCATAGAATCATCAACTATTCTCATACATAAAAAATATTTATATAAGTATCACAAATATATATATTTATATAAACATTCACACAAAACTCACAAATATAATCTCTCACACATAATTTTGCATATGCTGTGTAGGCGTATAGATACACACAAGCACCCACACTGGGCTGGGGGGGGGGGCTTTCTGCTGTGGATAAAAGACATCCCTTATCAGCTCCCTCATAGAGGAGCTGGGAATGAAGGCATTTACTCAAATGAAAGAGGCAGCTTTTGGAGATAAGCCGAGAGAGACGGAGCTCGACTAAGCTTTCAGATTGGACTGGGCCTACAGAGGGAACAGAGGAGGATGGGAAAAAACAGAGAGGGAGAGGATGGATGGAAGGATGGGTATATGATAGATGCTTGATTGTTGATGAAGTGATGGGAGGACAGTGCAGGTTCTTATTTGGTGCTGTGTGCTGCTTTGAGGCAGATGTGTGCTTTCAGAGGACAAGTTTGTGGCTTTTGCCTGCGATGGAAGTTATTTTACAAAGCGTATTTAGAGGATGTGGGTGTGAAAGCTATTGTGTTGACCCTGATATTTTGTCTGTGTGGGTGTGCACGTGTGCGTCTATACCTTCTGTCTATCCCTGTGCTCGTAGCTGGCCCTGTCTGCACAGTGAGCTGGCACATCTTCTCCACTGCGCTGGGCTGTGAGCTGCGCTAGAATAACCCACTTCAAAGAGACCCATTGTCACACACTAATGTGGCGAACGGCAGCTAGCACCACAGAACTCTGCACACACTGAGACTGGATATTCCCTCTGAGATGGGGGAGGAAGGGTGGTGTGGGAGGGGATGAAGAGCAGGGAGAGAGAGAGAGAGAGAGAGAGAGAGAGACAGAGAGAGAGAAAGAGGTTTGTTCACAAACACACTGCTGTGCCAACATTAATCATGTAGACTCTCATAAAATCATTAGGGCTGATCATTCCCAGTCAGGCTCTCCTCACAGCGCCTCAGTACTGACGAAAAGAAGCGAGAATGCCAATTTCAGTTAGAGATGCAAGCCAACACACACACACACTCAGAAACAACACACACAGACACCTTTGTAGTGCAAAATATCAACACGGAAAAGTGAGACAGCTGAACTAAACAGCAGGCTTTAGATGACTTGACATGTATTTATGTACAGAGCTAGTAGCTACATATTCTGCATGTTTTATATATAATTATCACTTGCACGCCCAAAAACACCCACTATGTTTATATAATTGCAATTGCATTTTATCAACTAATTTAAGTATATTTATATACTGTTTCTGTTTATTCATTACAGTCCGATTACACAACAAATGTATACAATTGATTGCATTTAAATGTGTGTCTGTGGATAAAAATGCCTGCTAGTGTTTATGGTTTCTCATTTGATTTATGTGTATCATAAATTGGTAAAGTGTATTCTTCTGTGCACAATCTCTGCCAATTTGTATGTGTCCTAGTGTGTGTGTGTGTAAAGTGCTTACTATTTATATTGAGGATTGCATCTTGTATGTGTGTGGCCATAGAGAATGCAAACCATATGTTTTGGTGATTGCATTTTGTCAATTGATTTATGTATATTCATTTGTTGCTTAGCCACAGTAATTCAGCCTTGAGTTCTACTTTTTTGTGTATTTCTTCATAAATGTACTATATTTTATATATTGTAATTGCATTTTTCCAATTAAAAAAAATAATTCTTTCTTAAAACCCTTAAGCCTATTCACATATTATTTACTGCTGTTATATTTATATTTAGGACTGTTATATTAGACATTGCTGGTGCAAACAAACCTTTAACAGTGTGAGAAAACATGAATGACTATTTTAATGTTATTTCTTGTTATTCTGTATATTAAAATAGTTGTTAATTCATTTGACAGATTTTGAGAGCTTTTTATCTTTTTTATTTTCTTATTTCTGATGGTAGGGCAGCTCTTTTGTTCACATTTAGATGACAGCTTTTTTGTCTTTTGTGTGTGCATAAAGTCATAATTGACCATCCAGTATTTTTCATATAAATTGCACTTGTGTTGTTTGTGCATTTGGTACAAGGATTGGAAATTAACTCCCAGCCACTGTAATTAATCCAGCAAGCGGTGAGATGTTAAATGCTCATGAGATGGTGTGCAGTACAGGCGGGGGTCAGCATCACGACGGCTAACAAAGAGCTGGAGCAAAGACAGCCATTAGAGCTGCATCGCCGTGTCTTCTGTTTACACTTACCACCGTTTACACACTAGCTGCACTCTATTAGGCGCATTGGACCCTGGAGTATTGCAGATCGGTGGTCAGGGCACCAGGTTCTGATGGCTGGAGTTGACTGTTAAATCGATGGCCTTTGCTACTTCTGAGCTGAGGCGGTTATATAGATAGTCTGGTTTGATGACTTACAAATGCACTTGAGACAAAGCAAGACCACAGGAGAAAATAAGAGGGAGATCCCCTTTTCAGATTATATTCCTTTTATTTTTCAATCCTCTCTATTTCCACCTGTCTCAATTTCTGTCTCTCTCTCTCTTTCTTCTTTGTATTTCTTTTCATCCTTCAGTCTGTCGTTATTAAAGGCCTTTAACTCTTCTCTCACTCATTTCAGTCAAGGTGAAAACATCAACTTGAGGACGAGACGCCCACTTCAGTTGAAAGCTGCCTAACCTGCCAAAGACGGATGAATTAACAAGCACAGAAAAAGCACACACACACACACACACACACACACACACACACACACACACACACACACACACACACACACAGCAATAGGAGGTGATGTGTTGCTGCTTCCCTTCATGGCCTCCATCTTTAGCCTTAGCACCCAGGGAATGAGAGGCTAAGAGGTGAGGTTTTGGTGCAGAGTGCAGCGTGGGACCATTTCTCATGTTGTCAGTGCTCCCGCTGGGCCTTACATATGCCTACAGCTCTCAGCATCCAGAAGCCATCACTTCAGCAGGCGGGCCAATCAAAGCCACACTGTCACTTTAGCGAAATAACTGTCACTCACACACGGGCATTTTCCCCACAGGCGGGCCCCGAGGCCAGAGAGGGGCACATATGAACTGTGCATACAAATGCTGTACATGCAAAAGCAGACACACAGTTTCTGACACAATACAAATTGCACAGATACATAGTAATAGTCTCCATTATAAAGAGCATTCGGGTGTATATGTATACAAAGAAAAATATCTCATGAATATCTATGGGGCTCTGGGGAAAACTAGCACAGAATAGGTAATGTTTCAGTAATTACACTGGCTTGTGACCTCTGCCCTTTGTTGATCTTTGACCTGTCTGAAATGCTCCTGTGGGTCCATGTAGACAGGTCTTATACTGCAACAGCCCACCCATGCACACTTCTCTGCAACCCCTTGTAAATATAATGTACACCCAAATATCCACTCTAAACACTCAAATACATCTATATATAAATGTGCATTTCACTTTATGAAGTGATATTCCTATATATCCAGCTAATCGTAGAAGTTGTGTCAGCGGGTTTGGTAAAGATATAACATTTCAGGGTATTTCACCATTTTCCAAATGCAGAAAAAGTATTAATGCAACATAATTGGAAAATGTCTGTGTTGGCATCAGTCTTAGTTTTATTCAAAGCATTCGATCCATATTTAACATGCAATCTTACAAAAAGACACACATAAGGGAAGAGTCAGATATTATTTTTCCACAACTGCCTGAAAAGACCAGACTATGTGCTGGCTTGTATTATGAGTAGAAGGTGTGACTCATGCTCGCATACCAGCACTTCACATCACAAAACCACTCCTGAAAAGCACTGAGCATCAAAGTTTGACAATATACAACAATAGAATCCTCCTTTGAACTCATATCACCTCCTGGACTGATCTCTACAGAGGAAGATAAAACAAGATCAAGAATAGTAACTACTGCGAGGCTAAAAAAAATGTATGAAAAGGAAGAGTTTCTGAGTAATGACATGTCCCATTTTTCCTGTTACCTGGAAGCAATGGCTGACTGGCACATTAAAGTGAAAAAGAGCCACACAAATACATCGACTTCCGCATAAAAGTGGGATAGAACTTTACGCCAGAGAGACTACATATAAAATGTAAGATGAGAAACAATAAATATGAAATAATGTATCATACAGTTTGTGGTAGTACTAGACATTCCTTCCATTCTCAGAGGAGCCTTTACTGAGATGACACAGACTAATAGGAGCTGAGGTAATGAAAAATAAAAAAGTCAGTTTGACTAGAGATTTGTCATATGCGGTGAGGTGTTTGTTGAGCTAATAGAGCAGTGGGTTATTTGTCTCTACTGTGTGTGTGTGTGTGTGTGTGTGTGTGTGTGTGTGTGTGTGTGTGTGTGTGTGTGTGTGTGTGTGTTAGAAACAGAAAAGGTAGAGATGGGTTGAGCGGGAGCTGGAGAGCTGCCACCTTCTTCCCTCTGGCCCGCGAGGGATGAACAAAGAGACAGGAGGCTCAGGAAAACCATCCATCATAATGTCTGGTGCTTCTCACGCTTTGCTTTTGCATGTATATGCGCACACACACACACACACACACACATACAC